>JAIUZE010020054.1:0-10246 GCA_022085475.1 Heliosperma pusillum
AACATAACCGTACTAAGTAGATTTACCAAAACAATACTGCCAAAGCTTTGACTGGTACTTTGCTAACTACTTATTCTATTATATACCACCTACTAGTTTTAGACCCGTGCAATAAATGCACGGGTTCAAAATTCAGATATACAAAATATTTAATATTGTACACAATTTTGATATAAGTTTTTATATATCAAAGGCTTTAGGTTGTTAAGCTACGTGACATGAGTTTAATAGGTTTATAAAGGTGTACTATATATTTAAGTACATTTTTATAACATTAAGTCTCATTGAAGGAAGACGGTGTATATCCGTCTTCAATGAAAATAATTGTTTTTATAAAGATGTATCCCTGCAACTCGGGTAATTACTTTACCTTTTTCCAATTTTATGGTGTCTAATTTATTTGTTACTAGTCTATATTAAAAATATTTTTATAAAAATGTATCCCTGGAATTTTCATTTTTTTTATCGAAGAAAAATTTCAGATATGATATTAATTTTAATTTTACCAAAATATTTAATTAATATTTTGTTTTTTGATTTGTATAGTTTTAATATTTTGATTAAATTATTCAATTTGTATATAATTATGGCTTTTTTTTAATTTGGCTACTTTCTGTAAATTTTCTTTGTAATTTTTTCATGATTAATTTTAAAAATTTGTGGCATAATATTTCTGAAATAAATTTTGATTTATCTTTTCTCGAATGGCAAAATTAATTTAGATAATGAATGATGAGAGAGTGAATAATAATGAAAGTTGAAGAGAGGGTAAATAATTAGTGTAGGTAGGAGAGAGATTAATTAATTCATTGAAAAAACATGGTGGGTCCTATTTAATTAAAAGTTGAAAAATCTTTCAATTTCACTGACCAATAGGAAGGCTTCAAAGAACTTAACTTTTATATTAAGGGGATTAACTAGAGTCGACCCCACACCATGTAATTGATCACTCGAGCTTCATTCTTCCATTACTCAAAATTTCTTATTTAATACTGTCTTGCAAATAATACATACTTTTAGCTCACATTCAGTTCTAGTACTTCCTTATTTTCTTGCCTCATACATCCATATTATCAATTATTCATTTCACATCAACCCTTATATTCAAAATACACACCTAACTATTTCCTAACATCCCAAGTCTTTACTCCCACTACATATTCCTTAGGTATTTCATCTATCTTCTCTTTGTCCCTTATCTCAACCTCAAAAGTTAGTATCAATAGTGTTCAAATTATACTTATTAAATCCAAAGAATCAATTAATGTCATTCATCTTTATTATTTACACGCTCCTGTAACATCTGCCAAAGTTATTATTTATCTCAATTTGTTACTTCCCCAAGAATTTACATAAACTTGGTCAAACTACACTCATCAATTTTACTTTCTTTCCAAATCTATACTTCACAATCATACATGATCACATGTCTTTCAAACATAAATCATACAATTCATTAGATGATTGTAACAACCCAAATTATTAAACAAGGAAAATGCATAATACCAAATAATTCATCAGAGTATAAAGATGAAACAAAGGTCAAGGTGGCGGAAATACATGACCAATCCGGACCAATACTCAAATCTAAATCTAAACTAATACGTTATTAATATTCTCAAACTAGATTAACTTCCTAAACAAATTATTTGTCTCGTCACAAGTCTCTCCAGCCCAATCATCCAGATAAGCAGCATCAAATTCAACCAGAGAATGGGGAGTGGACAATCAGTCGGGAGTAACTAGGTGCTCTCCCAGTTATGTTTACATCAGGCTGAATTAAAAACAAACTATAACAATAGACAATAATCATAAATGACATGTGAAGCAATATATACATACGATATGACATACATTCGAATTTATCAAGGCGGGACCAAAACCTATATGAATGCAATGTTGCAGACCTATACCTTATGTGACAACTAGACCATGAATACATTCAAGACCCAAACTAACACACGATCCATAGAAACATAAGGCATAATGCTAGCATCAAAGCATAGCGAATAAAGCAAACTCCCGTTACAGCGTATAACCACTGCCTCTAACTTGCTAAAGCGTATAACCATTGCCTCTAACTGTCGGAGCGTATAACCATTGCCTCTATTGGTGCAGAGCGTATAAGCATTGCCTCCACGGTACTATGTATAACGTATAACCACTGTCTATGTGCCCAAGACCTCGCCAGACTCTCGATGCATTAACTGCACATCAAACGACGCGCGAGAAACATGGCGTATGATATATACCAAAATAAATCCCAAAAGAGTGGCGTTAGTTCATCCAATTGTATATAACTGATACTATCGTCATCTATTCAACCAGGAAATAAACAAATGCACATTACATCTTTACTAACCAATACATGAACAACGTCGATCACGACTCAACAGAGGATCAGTATAACCGACTGTCCAACAATGCGTGAACAACGTCACGACCCAACTCAAGAAGAATATAACTAACTGTTTAACCAACCGAGTGAATAAGACTAACCAATGATATGCAAACATGGTGTTATAGTCCAACTGACCATAAGACCACACATAAACAAGAGCAAATGACCAAAGGTTATAGTATCTAGACCTATAACACTACACCTCGAAGGTCATGTTATAGTTCGAGCTACCTTAACACAAAAGCATATAAAAACTCATTGTCCTACTATAACCTTCACTTATCCCTAGTGCAGTTATAGTAACCCCAACTATAATATAACCTTAGTAAAGCGTGTCAGGTTACAGCATCATTAACTATAATAACTGTCACTTAACTCCACTAAAGTTATAGTATTCACAACTATAACCTAATTTATACGTGCGAAGTTATATTATCATTAACTAAAAATCTCTTCAGTCACAGTTTAGTCTTCTATAACACCTTCATCGAGGGGTCGATAACTCCACGACATTAACCGCCATGTCACTACAACAAGTCTTTTTATAGTACACTGCACCATAACGTCGCTTACTAATTATAGTTCACTTGAGTATAACCAGAGTAGCTTACTAATGATGTTATGGTCTAACACACTATAACTTTAACGTTGTAAACGAAACCCAAATATTTAAACAAGAACAAACCCAAGCCTCTCCCACAAGGAGGAGGCGGAAACCTACTGCATAGTCGTGCCACCACCAACGACGCTAGGGTTCGCGTTTTAACCTTAATTCACGCAGCAAATGAATAATTGAAAATATAATTATAATATGAACATCAAATGCAACTATACATGCGAATCATAAGCATAATTAACCACACAATCAATTACTCATACAATCAAGCATTATATCATGTTAATAATTTAGGGAAAATGGAAAATGCCTAGTTACCTGTTCAGCAGAAAAACCACGGTAAATCCACTTCTAGAATATAGCAATCTTCATCTGGATTATCCACGAAGCCTTCAACATCATCAACATCACGTGCCAATCATATAAACGATCCTAATTATTAATCTAACGCGTAAAACTACGAAAAGATGGAAATAAATATATATAAAACTTACAACGATTGATGGATAGAGTGGCTATGATCGATATAGGGATGAAGATGAATGATAAATGATGAAGAAAATGGGAGGAAGAGGCACAAAACCCTAGGAGGAGGGCTGATACCTCATGATACAAAGGGAGGGAGGAAAGGAGAGAATTAGGTTTAGGGTGTGAATGAGAGGGAAAAAAAGAAGATTAGGTTTAGATATTTATAGAAATCAATGGGTATTAGGTTTTAGCTAGAAAATGAGCCCAATAGGCTAATCCACATGCCTAAGAGGAATTAGGTGGAGGATTGATCCAACAAAGGTGTTACACTAACAAGGAGTATAACCAAGAAATAATAAAATAAGGATTTTTGAATAATAAAATAATTAATTCAATTAGAATAAATAGCGTGAATTTTAGGGTATTACATGATACCTTTCATATCATAGAATCCTTTTAGCTAAGAATATGTCATGGAGGGTTATATCTAACGTAGCTATAAAGTACTATAAGAGAAAAAAAACCATTAAATAAGCAAAACAATGTTATTGTAATCAATATGACATCCAAAGAGGCCAAAAGACAAGTATAAGACCAAAAGACGGATCACTAGACCGAGTGTTAAATCCACCCAGTTGAGTATGGGAGATCAGAATCACGTATAGTCAGTATTTCGGTTGCTCGATCGATGGAAAAAGGTGCACTCGATCGAGTTGGGGTCACTCGTTTGCGTGAAAATGTGCACTTGACCGAGTTAGGTACACTCAATCGAGTGACAACGTCCAGTTTTCATAAAACGGTCATATCTCCCTCATTTCTTGGTAGATTGGGGTGTATGACCTACCGTTATAACTTTAAGAGGACAAACTAACCTTCAATTGGAATCACATCATATCATGTCTCCCTATGACTGTTAAAAGTTGACCCTTCTATAAACGAACTTCATAAACAAATCATGTTGCCTAACTAAACGACTCAAGCACCACAAAGCAAGCAATTTGCAACCCCACAGTCCTAAAGCAACTCAACTAGCTCTTTTTGTAATCATATAAAATGCAATTTAAACACGACATTCAATGCACATGTTAAATATTAAGTTTCACCCCTTCCTATCACATTCATATCATCACATACTCAATTCTTTCAAATTTTGCATCATCACATACAATTGCCAATTCAAGCTTTTACTTCTCAACCAAATTCTTACTCATCACATCTCTGTGGGATTTGTATCCGTATACAACCCTTTAAATCGACAGGATTATAATGAAATTTAACTTATATGATTAATAGTCATAAACAAAATTGCATAAGACGAAGGGATTAAGAAATAACATTTAGTCCTTGCGATAAAGGCCTAAGAACAAATACCAAAATAGGTATTCTCCTAATCAAAACACCCTAGATGGAACAAGATATGCCTTGAGATTGCTAGAACTCTTGAGAAACCGTTTTCTCTCTTTTTGTGAATTATGTGATGGTGGAGGCTCAACTTGTGATTAGGGTTGATCAAAAATCCTATAAAATAGGGAAACCAATTCCTTTATATAGTCCCCTATCACAAGGTATCCTAGTGTAATTAGGAAAGGTATTTTCTTTCCTAAAAACCCTCCATATGGCCGAAATTTTAGAGTATTATAATACTTTATTTTCGGTTCATATTTAGCTATTAATATATTGCAATTAATATCCGTATATTATTAATTATAAATATCCGTATATTATTAATTATAAATATCCGTATATTTACAATTTTACTAATTCAACATATCAGTTTATATTTAATTTAGCTTGCAATATATATGACAATTAAATATAGCCTTTTATATTTAATCGCGAATTACTGTTAATTCGGCTAAACAACATTATTTAATCTGTATTAAATAATTTTTTATCATCACATTGACTAACCGTTTAGTCAAAAACACTGACTAACCTTTGAGTCATATTATAAGGCATCAATATAATTATTTTCTCAAATAATCATATCTCTCGAACACATCCAATAGGTGTGACTTTTAGGGACCAGTTGATGACCGCCATCAGTATGACAATAACGTCAAACTTATCTAGCAAGCCAACCGTTATTGATAAACGTTAATCAACTGATTATTATACGAAGTATACCCTGTGAACCTACAGAGATTTATTTATGTTATTGCACTAACTGTGGAGGACACTGGCTCCAACACTCTCCCACTTGTCCGTACAAGTGTATGTGCGATAACCGATTCTCATATCCTATATAAATTTCTCCCACTCAATGTAAACCAATTTGCAAAGTCCGTATTTACAAAGGTCGTAGTTTACAAGTGATCTGTATCAAGAGTGGGTTTCCCGACTAGAGAGTAACTCAACTGATAAACGAATCTGTATTCGAGCATGGCCATGCATTTCAGTTACAGCTCCTCGAGTGGCCCTGAGAAATATCATATCCTGATAAAGGTTGGATATTTTCTTCAACTCGAATCTTGCAGACATAAGCGCAGTATGAAATGACCCAGTGAAAATCTACTTAGCCTCCTGTTACGGTCGACCATGAGAAAGAAACCAAAGTCACCCAAAAACTGCCTTTATCTCAAGAGACAGTCGATAGTCAAAAGAATCGACTATAGGAACACTATGGATGTCCTATCCACGACCTGGCACCTAATGTTCCGAAACATTTAGGACTCCATAACGTCGTCACAAAATGTCCTGCGCAGTATCATTATAACCCGCATCTGTGATCGATCAGTCAACTGTTTGACTTATGGCTCGTTGAACCCACCATCAATCGACGTCACAAAATAATTGCCAGAGTTATCCGCTCATGTAGGCGATTACGGACCAAAACAAAATATAATGTAATTCAGTTCACTTTGTGGTGTTCAATGTTGTCCGTACAACCCACATGAAAAACAAAATATAAACAAAACGATGATTTTATAGATAGTTTTTATGAAAAAGATACAGGTGTCTAATCCATACAAAACAACTAATATAACTCAGGAACACGTTTGATTCCCATGGAAATAACGTGCCCTTCATGTTTATCATATCTCAATGGTTTAGTGAGAGGATCTGCGACGTTGTCATCCGTAGCAATCTTGTCTATCACTATCTCCCTTTGCTCCACATAATCTCGGATCATGTGAGCTTTCCGTTGTACATGCCTAGACTTGTTGCTGGACTTGGGCTCCTTAGCCTGGAAGATGGCACCACTATTATCACAATAGATGGTGATCGGGTCATCCGAACTAGGAACTACAGTTAGTCCTTGTAAGAATTGACGCATCCATATAGCTTCCTTCGCAGCCTCTGAAGCAGCATACGTATCGGATTTCAGTCGTTAGAATATGCCTATTAACAGCGTTGTTGGAGCTTTTCCAGCTGACCGCAGAGCCCATATACTTAGAGTTACTATAAAAAAAACGAATCCAGACTGAGATTTCGAGTTTCATCTCGATCCGTTTGAAGCGGTGGCCTCTGCGTAACAGAAATGCGGCAGAGGCTCAGTGTCGTGCTCCATAAGTCAATACCCAATCCTTAGTCTCAGTAGGTTAAGTAAGGATGATTCTTAACAGCTATCCAGTGTGTTTCACCTGGATTGCCTTGGTAACGACTCGTCATACTCAATGCATATGCCACGTCTGGACGTGTGCATATCATGGCATACATGATCGATCCTATAGCTGATGCATAAGGAATCCGACTCATGTGCTCGACCTCTTCCGATGTCTTTGGTGCCTGAGCTTTACTCAACTGCATCCCAGAAATCATTGGAAGGTTCCCCTTCTTGGAGTTGGTCATGATGAACCTCTCAAGAATCTTATCTATATAAGACTCCTGACTGAGGGATAACATCCGTCGTGATCTATCTCTGTAGATACGGATCCCCAAAATTCTTTGTGCCTCGCCCAGATCTTTCATCTGGAAGTGGTTCTTTAACCAAACTTTTACCGACGTTAAGAGAGGTATGTCATTCCCAATCAAGAGTATGTCATCGACATACAATATTAGGAAGACAATCTTGCTCCCACTCGACTTGATATATAAGCATGGTTCCTCGACCGATCGAGTAAATCCATTCTCTTTTATCACCTGGTCGAAACGATGATTCCAACTCCGAGAGGTCTGCTTAAGTCCATAGATGGAACGCTTAAGCTTGCAAACCTTCTTAGGATGTTTAGGATCAAGGAAACCTTCGGGTTGTACCATGTACAACTCCTCCTCCAAATAACCGTTTAAGAAGGCGGTTTTCACGTCCATTTGCCAAATTTCATAGTCATGAAAGGCGGCAATCGCTAAGATTATCCGAATGGAACGCAACATGACTACGGGTGCAAACGATTTCATCTAATGCAACGTTTTGCACTTGAGTGAAACACCCTTGCCAAATAGTCGTGCATTGTATGTATCTGGTTGTCCTTCTACAGAATGCTTTATCTTGTAAAGCCATTTGCACTGAAGAGGCCGAACCTTATCAGGTAAGTCAACCAGATCCCATACGTCATTCTCATACATAGAGTCCATCTCGGTTTGCATGGCATCAAGCCATAGCTTAGAGTCGGAACAGGTCACATCACCTTTATATGTAGCGGGTTCGTTACTCTCTAGGAGTAAAACGTCATCACTCTCATTCTCCTCGACCATACCAATGTATCTGTCTGGAGGAATAGAGTGTCTACCCGACCTCCTAGATTCCAAAGGAATATTTACCGCAGCTGATGATGAAGAAACAGTTTCCTCCATTGGTTGCTCGGTTGTTGGTTCTTGAATCTCCGACAGTTCGAAGGTTCCATTACTTGTCCTATTCTCGAGAAATTCTTTCTCTAAGAACGTCGCACTAGCCGCAACAAAACTCCGATGTTCGGGTATAGGCGAGGTAAAAGTAATGGGAACCAAACATCCCTTTTGGATAACCAATAAAGTATGTCTTGACCGATCGTGGGCCGAGCTTATCGTCAGGTCTCCACTTGACATAAGCCTCGCAGCCCCAAACCCGAATAAAGGACAAGTTAGGACCGTTCCCTTCCATAATTCATATGGAGTCTTGTCTACAGCTTTAGACGGACTTCGGTTAAGTATTAGAGCAGCTGACAAAAGAGCATAACCCCACAATGAATCAGGTACAACCGTGTGACTCATCAAGGATCGAACCATATCAAGTAATGTTCGATTTCTCCGTTCGGACACACCATTCAATTGTGGTGTTCCAGGTGGAGTTAACTGCAGTACTACACCACAGTCTTTAAGGTGTCGATCAAACTCCTTCGAAAGATATTCGCCACCACGATCTGAACGTAGTGCTTTAATCTTTCTATCCAGCTGGTTTTCAACCTTATTTTGGAATTCCTTGAACTTGTCAAAGGACTCACTTTTATGCTTCATTAAGTAGACATAACCATATCTACTCAAATCGTCCGTGAAAGTGATAAAATACCTATAGCCATCTCTAGCGTTGATTGACATAGGTCCACACACATCAGTATGTATGAGTCCTAATAGGTCAGCAGCGCGCATTCCAACACATTTGAAGAAAATTCGAGTCATTTTGCCTATGAGACATGATTCACACGTGCCAAATGATGCATAGTCAAATGGGGAGATAGTCCCATTGTCAATTAGCTTCTTCACGCGTTTTTCATTTATGTGTCCCATAACTTCAATGCCATAGATAGGTTTGATCTTTGTCACCAACCTTTGCTTTCTTACTACTCACATGCATTATATCTGGGGTTTGATCTAAAACATAAATCCCATTCATGGAAACTGCTTTACCATAAATCATTTCGTTTAAAGAGAAAATACAGCTATTATCCTTTATTACAAACGAAAAACCGTCCTTATCAAGTACGGAAACAGAAATAATTTTTTTAGATAAACTGGGTACATAGTAACAGTTATTCAGAAATAACTCAAATCCACTCGGGAGTTGGATTACATATGTTCCCACTGAAACGGCAGCTACTCTTGCTCTATTCCCCACTCGCAGGTCCACATTCAACCTTTGCGAGAGTTGTGATGCTTCTTAGGCCCTGCAAATGATTACACAGATGAGAACCACAACCAGTATCTAGTACCCAAGTTCCGAAACTTGCATGGTTAATCTCAATCATATGAATAAAAGATGACGTACCAACAGGAGTGACGCGGCCTGATTTTACGTCTTCAGCATACACGGGACAGTTCCGCCTCCAATGCTCAGTCTTGTGGCAATGGTGGCACTCCATGTTTTCCTTGCTCTTAGTCTTGCCTTGTGAGCTACCGCTAGTCTCACCAGACCCACTCTTGACCTTTCCTGGCTTTTTGAACTTTGGCTTCCCTACAGCTAAGTCAGCCTGAGCCTTGCCCTTACCTCTACCCTTGTTGCTAATCAAGAGAACGTCCTGCTTCGAGCTCCCACTCAATTTCAGATCACTCTCGGTCTGTACGAGAAGTGAGTGGAGCTGATGAAGACTTTTCTTCATATCATTCATATAGTAATTTGCCCTGAAAAGGGCAAAACCATCATGAAGTGAATGGAGCACTCGATCAATAATGATCTTCTCATCGATTTTACAACCAAGAGCCTCCAGCTTCTCGACATTCTCGATCATAGCAAGAATGTGTGGGCTAACCACCGCTTTGCCCTTTCTGGAGTTTCCGGCTCAAAGAAGCGACAGGTATAACTCATATCCTCAACGATCCTCGGAGCCTTTCTCAGCACTCGTTAAGAGAGAGTGGTGAAAATCTTGTTTGCCCCTGGGCTATGATCTGCCTCTGCAATTGGATTCCTT
>JAIUZE010020055.1:0-29194 GCA_022085475.1 Heliosperma pusillum
TCTAGTGTCGTTTAATTATATTATTTATATTTTAGGATAATATTTTTTAAAAGCTAACCTAATTTGATTGGCTGTGGAATCAAAATCGATGGGAAAAGATATTATTATATCGGTGTTTCTAACTTGTGTCCGAGTAACTTAGAATTATCTATACTGTCAGAGTAAGAATCTGATTACAAATCAACTTCTTGGCACAACAGTATATATAGACGGCTCAATACTCATCTAAACTCACATTAATTCTTTATCCGTTATCTCTATTTCTCTTATTATTAATTTCTCTTGATTAATTGAATACCAATCTACTCAAGAATAATGGAGTCACCCGCTATTGTGTCGTTTGGAGAGATGTTGATCGATTTCGTCCCAGACGAAGCTGGTGTTTCGTTGGGTGAATCGCGTGGGTTCATCAAGGCCCCTGGCGGTGCACCTGCCAATGTAGCTTGTGCTATTACTAAACTCGGCGGTACCTCCGCTTTCATGGGCAAGGTAACATACTATACTATTCTCTTTTATTTCAATAGACTTACGTTAAATATATATTTTGTTACGTTAAATATTTTGCTGCTAATGAATGTTTTATTACTTATGTGCATCATTAATGTAAATAATAAAAGAGCCTAAACTACTAATGAGTAGCTCTAATTATTTAAGACTGTGTATATTCAACCTCCCTTACCCCAAAATTCTTGGGAACTTATCGTTGTTGCTATGAGTACTTAATAAATAATAATAATAATAATAATAATAATAATAATAATAATAATAATAATAATAATAATAATATATAAGATGAATTAGTCAAGTTTTCTATTATTCTATACTAAACAATACGAGTATACGACTAAAATATTAAGAATTTGATAAGTTTTCTAGTAAGGCTAGGCTCTTTTCTGTAATATATGGTGCATATTATATTTTCACTTCTATGAGCCTAATAATAGGCTTCTAATAGATGGAGTTTGCCTCTAAATTAAAGTCATGATTCGTCGAGCCACACAATTACTAAGGCTGAGGTCATATGAATTAGGGCTCTCCTAGGGCTTCCTATGGAGACGTCTGTCTAGGCTCGTCTTTGCGTCATTCTCTTTGATTCGAGGTGGTTGATTATTTGTATGTGTAATCATATTTGAATGGTTAATATTAAATATTAATTGAGATAAGTAATATACAAGTCATTTTTTAAATAATGAAAAATTTCTACAATCACGGTTTCAAGACAATTTAATTCAAGAACCACTAAACCTAATTCCAGACAAACGTACAAGTTTATTGGAGTAGTATATTTACGATGATGCATAAACGTCATACAAAGCAATATATACATACCATTTGTATTTGTATTACCATGCGACATGGCTTGAAATTTAGTAATTAATCTATATTCTAATGTTGATTATATATACATTATTATTAATTGATACTCCATAGAAAACTATTTCATGTATTTCTTCGTTTCGTACATATGCATGTATCATGGATTCATGGCCTATATCATACGAACTAGTATTATTATTTTTAAATTTTGTTGCTAATGAATACTTTATTATTTATCCCATACTACGCAATTGATAAACCATGCAACACCCGGTGAGAAAATGAACCTTATTATATACATTCTAAACTAAAATAATTCTAAATAAAAGTCTATTAATGATCACCGGTTTATTTAATTTATATAATTTATATAGATTATTATACATTATTAATTGACGTTATTTTTTAATTATCAATCACTTTTCTAAAACCGTGCTAGGTTGGGGAAGACGAATTTGGAAAGATGCTAGTAGACATACTAGATAAAAACGGAGTCAACACAAAAGGCGTATGTTTGGACAAGGAAGCCAGAACTGCCTTAGCTTTTGTAACCCTAAAGACAAATGGTGAAAGAGAGTTTATGTTCTACCGAAACCCTAGTGCCGATATGCTTCTCGAAGAATCTGAACTTAATGTTGAACTTATCAAGCAAGCTAAGATCTTCCATTATGGCTCTATTAGTTTGATTACCGAGCCATGCAAGTCGGCTCACTTAGCCGCCATGAAATTAGCCAAAGAAGCCGGTGCTATTCTCTCGTATGACCCTAATGTTAGACTCCCTCTTTGGGCTTCCCCTCAAGAAGCTAGGGATGGTATCAATAGCATTTGGAATCATGCCGATATTATTAAGGTTTGTATTTATTGCATAGTAAATTAATTTGATATTGCGAATCGTTTATTTATTTGCTATACATATATAGGTAAGTGACGAAGAGGTTGAATTTCTAACCCAAGAAGACCCGTACAATGAAGAAGTTGTCATGTCTTTATGGCATGATAATCTCAAGCTTCTTCTAGTTACAGATGGTGAAAAGGGCTGCAGATATTTCTCAAAGGTTTGTTTTTCAATTTTCACATCTCAGTCCAAATTCAGTACTACTCCTATATACGTTTAATTATAACATAAAAATATCAATTGAATGAAATTGCAGAAATTCAAAGGATCGGTGAAGGGGTTCTCTGTGGCAACTGTAGACACAACAGGAGCTGGAGATGCATATGTCGGCTCTTTCCTTTATTCCCTTGTCAACAATCCGTCATTGTTGGAGGTAAATATTTGTATTTGTTTTTTTTTATGTTGATATATTTATTGATTATATATATATATTTATATTTAATACTTAATATTAATATCGTGGTAATTTACAGGATGAGAAGAAGCTGGTAGAGGCACTGACTTTGGCTAATGCATGTGGAGCTCTAGCAACAACCCAGAAGGGTGCTATTCCGGCTCTTCCAAGTATGGCCGAGGCACTCGAATTGGTCAACAAAAACTGAATTTCACTAAATTATAGATTTATTTTATAATAATGTTTATTTTTAGGTTTATAATTTAGTTTTTTTTATTAGGGATATTTCAAGTGTGATTTATGGTGACAATTCACCTAATTTATTAGAATACAACAATTTCGTTCCAAGAATATAATATCATCTTATTTATATATTCATGTTTTTACTAGTTCAGACTTCAGCGTGCGAGCATTTGTGTTGTTGAATTTACATAATAATTCAACTCGACCATTAACAAACTCTCTTTTGATAAAGTGACCAAGTAAAGACCTAAATTATATAAATTGTAAGCTTTTAAGGACCTAAAGTTTTATAGTGAAGCTTTAAAGACCTAGTGATCATTATTCATTAATTTTCATTTGCCGTCTTCGTTAATTTTCATTAATTTTCATTTGTCTTTTTATCTGATCCTAACTCCTCTGTTTAAAAGCTTCTGCCCTCTGTTACTCAATCAAACACATTACACATTTACACATGCATGAGAGTATTTCTTCTTTCTTCTTTCTTCTTTCATTGTGATCTAATCTTGATACTTTCAATATTTCATCCTTGAATGCCGGCTAAAAGTTGCGATTTACAAAATTTTAAAATTCCAGTTTAAGACAAAAGTATCCGTCTTAAGTGACGATAAAAAAATAATCACTTGTATATAGTTACATAGATAGGACAAATATTTTGTTATCCATAGACATTTTACTTTTGTCTTATTTAATATACCCGACATGTTTTAACATTAAGGCGGATAAAAACGGACTAGTTAATTTATTTAACGGCAAGACTCATTGAAAACGGGTCTGATTACCTCTCACAAATAGACAAGTAGGGTGGTGGCAAGTATAGGTGATCATTAGCGGGCTTGGGCCGGACATGGACGGGCCTACGCTTGAAAATATTGTCCGGCGAGCTTTATTTTGCTACCCATGCCCATTATAGCGGGTCTATTTTGATTGTCCAAGCCCGCTCATGAAAAAAGGCGGGCCTACCCCGCGGGCTCGTGGGCTCAAAGTTCAAACAAAAAATCGATTGACCTAAATAAAACTACCTACCACCAAGAATAAATTAGGTTTATGGACTTTTTTTGGGTTGGGCTTCGTTTTACTTAATTTTACGTAAACAAATAATTAGTTTATAAATATACAATTTTTTTATGTTATTAAGTTTGTTATGTAGATAAAAATAGGAAAACTATATTTTTTAGCGAGCCTTAAGGCCGGTCCATGGACATTTATCTTAGTCCGTACCCGCCCATTAATTTTAGCGGGCCTATTTTTGTTTTCCGCTACCCGTTACTTTAATATTTTTTATGACCAAGCCCGCTTCAATAGCGGGTCAAGTGGGACGGGCCAAACGGGCCGGCCCGCACTTGATCAACTATAGTGGCAAGTGAGAATTTACTGAGTTTCCAATTGCCCTCTCACTTGCCATTGAATAACATTTGTGTCTATTTAATCACATGGTGTTTTTTTGCTTTTGGTTTTGAATACAATTTTGAGTTATTCAATGGACATTTATCCTCCGTAAGTCAATATTTTTTATATCGAATTATGTCAATAAACAGTGTACCGAGTATTAGTTGTGAGATTAATATCTTTCCTTTTATCTTCTCACATATGGTGCATTGCCTATTTTTCTTTGTTGGAATAATGTCTTGAATTATTTTAGTTGTCACTTCGAGTGACAATGCGGGGGTCTCGCATCCGTTAATCTGTTTGGACTAAGACTTTATTTTGGGCCTATAACTTGTTATTGGGATTTTCTAGGTTTTCAGTACTAGGTCTTAGAGAGTACTATATAAACTCTCTAAGCCTAACCCTAACAGTCATGCTATCATAACAATCTGAACTCTGAATCTGAAAACTCTGTAATACTCCTCAACATTAATAAACGGAATTACTTTTTCACATACGACTTTTACTCTTTCACATACATTTTTTCATAATGTTTCCAAAGAGTACCCTCCACTAAACTCTAGATTTTATCTTCTCCCTTGCTCCCAAAACCTAATTAAATTTCACCCAAATTCTTCGATTATGGATTTTAATTCTCATATCGAACAAGTATTTACTCCGATTTGTTAAAAAAAATTAATTAACTTACTTTGTATTATACAAAATCGCATTTTGCAATCAGCTTATTTTGTGTTCATCTGTAAAATCAAAAACGTAAATTTGCCCCCACGAATCTCTTTCATTAACATAGTACACAAATAATCTCTATATCTTGCTCAATTGGCTATGAAATGCTCCGTATCTACCTAATTTTTCAGTTAGAAGATAAGCTCACCAAGGTAATCTCACTTAAAACATTAGAATTTAATTAAACGAGGTTACCGATAAATAATGGTTACGGTAGATTGAATGACAAACCTACCCATAGTTATCTTGAAGCAAATATTAAAGTAGACTTCACGACTTCACTATGAATAAGGTGGTAGAGTGGTCGACTGATGTGATGTTTGTCGGCGATGAGATTGGCCGGAATTGGTGAACGGGAAGAGGAGATTGGCCGGAGTGCATGCGAGTGAGAGGGAGTTCGGGGAAGGGGCAGGGAGACCGCAGCCGGTGGTGATGTTGGCCGACCCGAGGTTTACAGGTGACTGATCTAGGGTGGTGACCGGAGGCGTGAATGGAGGTGGTGATGGGAGATGAGGGATGAGAGGAAAAAAATTAATTGGTGAGGGAATGAAAAAATGACAAGGGTGATATTGTAAATGTCGTATGTGAAAGAGTAAAATACGTATGTGAAAAAGCACATCCTCCTCCCTTCTGCCATGTGGACATAGCTAACACACCGTTAGTGAACCACGTAAATCTGTGTGTTATCCTCTTTATTGTTCTTTCTCGATTATGTCATAACATTCTTTATATAAGTCATTCTCACATTGGGGTGGGGTGGGGGTGGAGGGGTGTGGGGGACGCTGAGTGGAGTCGAGCTGAGCACGAGCCTATAAATGCTCATCTCGAGCTCGAAAAGCTCAGAGACCTGCCGGGCTGGAGCTTGAGCTCAACATTGGCGGTGCGGTAACGTTTTGTCAATTTTGAACACATGCATTGTATACATTCGGGTGCCCATCATGCATACCTAGATTCTTTAAAAGAAATTAGACCATATTGAAAGGATTTTTATATATTTATCAAAAGCGACAAATAAAGGTAAAGATAGTATCATGTAAAATAACCGTTTTATGCGTAGAACCAATATATCAAAGTTCACAAATTTTCTTGTGTGACGTTCTCACGTGCGAACAGTAGCTAGAGAAGTGACCATTATTTAATAAAAAGTGATAATTTTTGGTTAAATAGTTACCACCTTTTATGACGTTAAAATGTCTATTTTTTTCTAAAGTGACCACTATTTTGTTACATTTTGTCAAAAAAACACGGTAAGAGACCGTCACATATGAGTATAAGATAACAAGTTATCAAAGTTAGTATGTGCACTTAATTGAGAGATACTTAAGCCATTTAATTAGGGTTTTTACATTGTTTGTGTAAAATTGCCTTATACAAGTATAATTGACAAAGGTAATTCAATAATATGAAAATAATTTTCTTTTTTGAATTTTGTTATTAATAATAAAAATGGGAGTCCGGGTTAAATTCATATCAATAATTTTATAATTTTATTTTCTTAATATATCAAATCATATTAGTTTTAAAATATGATTATAAATTATTTTTAGATGAATTGTGAAACTTCATGTAGGTAAGGAGTTAGATGGAAGTTGGATAAAAATAAATAAAATATTTTACACATTATGCCAATTTGTTTCCTATCTATGTCACCCAAAAAAAAATTGCTTCTTAGCTAACTTCTAATGACATTATGTTTTCCTTTATTATCGATGTTATTATTATTATCCTTTAGGTAACCCAAAATATCAAGAGCTCTAGTGCCGTTTAACTATTGTTTGTATTTTGAGAACAAGACGTAGCTCAAGTGGTAAGAGCACTCTTACTCCAACCTTGAAGTTGGGGGTTCGATTCTCACCCGCGACATTGTTCGCTCATTTGAACCAAAAAAAAAAAAAAAACTATTGTTTGTATTTTTATTTAAGGATAATATATTTTTTAATCGTTAACATAATTTGATTAGCTACGGTGGCTATGGAGTATGTAATCATATCATTTTTGTATTATTTTCATCTTTTCCTCCAATGAAAGTATATCTTACTAACATAAAAAATTTAAAGACCGTCTCTCAGAATACCTACTGACCTCATTTTATCAACACCTTATTTTATATAATATGTACCTAGTATATTACTCTTTGTATCTTTCTATTTATTTGTAATTAGTCTCTCAATAGGTCTATTGAGAGACTGTCTCTCACGAAACTGTCTTACTAAAGACTGCACTATCTTCTAGGAGTAAACCAATTTGATTAAGATAAGGCAAGACAATAATAACCGTATAACTAAAAATAATGAAAGTGTATATTACAAAAGATAGAAACTATAGATATGTATATATTATAATAATTATAATATAATCATCTACTAAAGACTACATTATCTCTTACTAGTAATCCAATTTGATTGAGATAGCAAGACAACAATAACTGTATAACCCAAATTAATACATCAAACTAGGAGTCTGATCACAACTCAAAAACTTCATACAACACTATATATACAAAGTACAAACTTCAATACTCATCATAACTCACCTTAAATCTTTATTTATCCCATAATCTCTTTTTCTCTATTTCTCTTTTTATTATTAATTTCTCTTGATTAATTGAATACCAATCTACTCAAGAATAATGGAGTCACCCGCTATTGTGTCTTTTGGAGAGATGTTGATCGATTTCGTCCCAGACGAAGCCGGTGTTTCGTTGGGTGAATCGCGTGGGTTCATCAAGGCTCCTGGCGGTGCACCTGCCAATGTAGCTTGTGCTATTACTAAACTCGGTGGTGCCTCCGCTTTCATGGGCAAGGTAAAATACTATTTTTTACGTTAAATGGTATCGTTAAGGTAATCTAGATGGTTCTTGCAAGTAAACTTTAAGCAATTGATCAAGGGAAAAGAATGAATCTTAAATTAAATTTTGTGTTTGTGAATATTTAGAACTAAAATATTTTACAATAGATAATTTCTTTTGTTATATTCAACATGGCCGGATAATATAATCTATATTGTAATGTGGATTAATTAGTTTTAACTATTTCATTTATTGTTCGTTTTCCTACATATTCATGTACAAGACCGAGCCAGGATTAAGAATATGGGGTAGCAAAATTATCTTTTAATTGTTAAAAGAAACGCAAACTTAAAAACCACATAATTTTTTTTAATGGCCGTATGTATCCATAACAATCACATGCTCCAACGTGCAACGACGGTAATATATATTGGTTATAACTTTGGATCTTAGGCTTTGGGAGATTAGCATTTCCAACAACCAACTAGTTTACCTACAATTAGGGCTGAGCAAAAAATCCGATTATCCAAACCGATCTGATATCTGATCCGAATCCGATCCGAATTTTGGATACCCGATCCGAAAATTAAGTTTGGATCGGATATCCGATCCGAAATCTTTGGTTTTGGTTTGGATATGGATATTAGAACTAAAATATTTGGATATCCGATCCGATCCGAAACTATAATTTTTTAGTATAATTTCGAGAAAATACAATGTTATTTCATAAAACAACTTATAAAAGTTTAAATGATAAGAGAAATATGTAAGTGTTATTTAAATTTTATGTCGAGAACATTAAAGTAAGAATACTAAAGAAAATCATCGTGTAAAGCGATGAATATGATCGTGTTTCAAACTTAATTTTAATGTAAATTACAAAATATGGATATCCGATGGATATCCGTATCCGATCCGATTATTTTGGATATCCGAACACTGGATATCCGATACATTTGGTTTGGATATTGGATATCTAAATTTAGGAATTCTAATTTGGATATCCGATCCGAACTAGCACTTTGGATCGGATATCCGATCCGTGCTCTGCCCTACCTACAATAAGTAGTGAAACTAAACATTTGAGGTTTGATTGAATATTAGTATTATTATCTCGGTATCGAATGTTGCATATTACTACTTGATTGCTTTTACGTGTTTAGCTGAACTAAGACGCTTCCATATTTATATTTGACGAATAAGCTTTAATTAAACTTTTATTCTCAAAGTTTAAGTATGTGTTTGGCCTGGTTTTGGAAGTGCTTTTAGTAGCTAAAAGCTTAAATTTGGCCAAATACACAAGTTTTTCAAGCTAAAAAGTGTTTTAAAAAATTAAAAATTAATTTTTATCCCTCAAAAGTAGAAGCACCAATTATTTTGCTTATACTTTTATCACATCTTATACATAAATAAAAAATTCGTATATTATAAACATTTTAATAAAATAAAATAAATACCTTTTCATTCGTAATTTTTAGTTCGATCTCTACGAATAAACACCCATCTTAATAATAATTTTTTTATTTTTCATTCGATTATGTAAAAATGTTTTTTTTGAAAAACACTTTTGTAAAATTATAGCCAAAACGCCTACAATTTTTCCTAAAAATAGCTTATCAAAAAACTTATTTTTGAAAAATAAAAACAATTTTTAAAAGTTAAGCCAAACATGCTTTAAGAGAAGTTTGAAAAAAAAATTATAGTAAAAAAATAATGTAAAATGCAGATTTTTAAAATTTAGATTTTAGAGGACGTGTAATAAAAAAACCCAAACCAATTGCAAACACTCGATATCTGACTATGTGATTACACATTAAGCTTGACATACTCCCTCCGTCCCGGTCATTTGTTTACCTTTGCTTTTGGCACAAAGACCAAGGAAAGGGGAGGGGACCATTTGTGGGTAGTGTCATAAGATGACAAGTGGACAATAGTCCCATTGGGTGATGAAATTACTCATCAAAAGCCTTCCCAATATAGAAAGGTAAACAAATGAATGAGACACCCAAATATGGAAATGGTAAACAAATGACCGGGACGGAGGGAGTACTATTTTGTTAACTTTTCTTCACCACTGAACCAAGGAAACACTAGTGCTCCATCTTCTTATTTGTTTTTATTCTTTTGTCATGCCAGGATTTTTCGGGGTAGCATACTTCATCTTCTTTACTGTTTTTTTCTCAAAACAAATAAACATGTAGCTACTCGACCCCTGTTCATGTATCATGTCGACATGTCAAGGTGGCTTACATGGTCCATGTGGTGGTGCGGGAATGTATGGGCCCGGGGGAATTCAACCCCCTCGTTATAAAAAAAAAAAAACTATTTCATGATATGATTGTGTATTCAGCGTTATTTTTTAACTATCAATCACCGTTTTAAAACCGTTCTAGGTTGGAGACGATGAATTTGGAAAGATGCTAGTAGACATACTAGATAAAAACGGAGTCAACACAAAAGGCGTATGTTTTGACAAGGAAGCCAGAACTGCCTTAGCCTTTGTAACTCTAAAGACAAATGGTGAAAGGGAGTTCATGTTCTACCGAAACCCTAGTGCCGATATGCTTCTGGAAGAATCGGAACTTAATGTTGAACTTATTAAACAAGCTAAGATCTTTCATTATGGCTCCATCAGTTTGATCACCGAGCCATGCAAGTCAGCTCACTTAGCCGCCATGAAATTAGCCAAGGAAGCCGGTGCTATTCTCTCGTATGACCCTAATGTTAGACTCCCTCTTTGGGCTTCTCCTGAAGATGCTAGAGATGGTATCAATAGCATTTGGAATCATGCCGATATTATTAAGGTTTGTATTTATTGCATAGTAAATTAATTTGATATCGGATTATCGGGAATCGTTTATTTATTTGCTATACATATATAGGTAAGTGACGAAGAGGTTGAGTTTCTAACCCAACAAGATCCTTACAGTGAAGAGGTTGTCATGTCTTTATGGCACGATAATCTTAAGCTTCTTCTAGTTACTGATGGTGAAAAGGGTTGTAGATATTTCTCGAAGGTTTATTCCTCAATCTTGACTTTCATATCAAATATCTTATAATGCCAAAAATCATATTTTGATACAAATTGAATGAAATAACAGAAATTCAAAGGATCAGTGAAGGGGTTTTCTGTGGCAACGGTAGACACAACAGGAGCTGGAGATGCATATGTTGGCTCTTTACTCTACTCCCTTGCCAGCAATCCCTCACTCTTGGAGGTATATATATACATACACTTTAATGATTATACATAGTCAATATTTACATTAATATTATGCTAATTAATAAAATTATTAAAATAGGATGAGAGCAAACTGGTGGAGGCACTGACATTGGCTAATGCATGTGGAGCACTAGCAACTACTCAGAAGGGTGCTATTCCTGCTCTTCCAACTATGGCCGAGGCACTTGCATTGCTCAACAAAAACTGAATTTCGCAAAGTTATACATTTATTTTACGTTAGTTAATAATAATAATGAGTTATTTTTAAGTTTTATTAGGGATTAATTAAATTTGAAGTATGATTTATGGTAACGCTTCACCTAATGTATTAGAATACTACAATAACTTAGTTCCAGCAATATATTTATCATCTTATTTATATACATTATTCATTTTTTAATAGCGTTTACTCATGTTTAGAGCCCTTGTGTAATTGTGTTTGTTGAGTTTACATAGTAATTCATCTTGACAACTATGCATAGCCATTTTACAAGAAGATTAAGGCTCTGTTCTTTTGGACTGAAATCGTCTGAACTGAACTGTACTGATTTGAACTTAACTTAACTAAACTAATAAAAAAATTATGACAATAATAATACAATAATAAATATTATAATAATATTAATCATTAGTAATAATAATATTATACTAATATAATAAAATAATAATATAATAAGATATATAAAAATAAAATAGTAATATAATAATAATATAATAATAGTAATAGTAAAATAGTAATATTACTTATCTAATTATTAATAATAATAATATAATATAGTAATAAATAAATTAAAAATAGTAATTAAAATAAATATGATAAGCATAATTTAATAATATAATATTATAAATAATAATAATAATATATTAAACATTAGTAAGATCAAGTATAATATAATATAGTAATAAATATATTAACAAAAGTATCTAAAGAATTAATAAGATCAAGTATAATATAATAATATAAATGATATAAATACTAATAATAGTAAATATAAATAATAATAATAATAATAATAATAATAATGCTGGGGCTCGGGTGGCCGCTTATATCTTTACTAGACTTAGTTTTTCTATAGCTAAGGGGGTGGGGGCCCAGATTGTCTCTCGGCTCCCCACCAATTTCTTGTAAACTTTTCATTTTATACTAATGAAAGCTGCGCGCATCTTATAATAAAAAAAAAAAATAAAAAAAAAAAAAAAAAATAAGAATAATAATAATAATAATAATAAAATAATAATAATAATAATAATAATATTGGTGGTGATTAGGAGAAATGTGGTGTTAGGTGTGGTGAATATTGAAGAAGGTGGGGTTGGGTTGACATAATGCTAGTGGTGGTGGTTGTGGTGGTTTGGGGAGTTGGTTTTTGGTGATGGTAAAAGGAGTTAAGAAGTTGATGTGGAGTTAATGTTTAAAGAGGGGTAAAATGGGTGTCCCTTATTAATTTATGAGTTTTTAATTATTTTACCTTAATTAAGACCTAATTAAGGTTAATAGGTAGCAACTTAAGAAGAGTCGTGACTTTATAGGTCGTAATATGAATAAATAGACATAATATGTAGTATTTTGAAAATTATCAACCATAATAGCTAGTATTTTGCTATTTTTCCTAATAATAATGTTGAAATAAAGTAAGCTGAATTGAACTGATCTGAACTGAACTGAATAGAGCTAAACTGAACTGAACTGAACTTATTAGAGTTGAACTGAACTAAACTGAACTTATAAGAGCTGAAATTAAGTCTAAAGGAACAAGGCCTAACAAAGTATCTTTTGATAAAGTTACCGAGTAAGAGTTACGCTTAACGGACACTTGCAATTTTCCGTTACTTTCAATTTAACTGTAAAGTAGTAAACAGTAATGGCATAATTACTTCACCTTTTGTTATGATTGTATTTGCCGATTATCAAAGTGGCTAACCCTTTGCATGATTACACAAATTGTCATTTTCGCATTTGTGATGCACAATATCCATCACAAGTCACAAACTTGTTGTAAAGAATATTAGTCTATAGTCTTAGTTTACATATTACTTATGTCAATATATTCTCAAAATATTGTGCATATCTCATATTTGTGTATATTAGGTAAATTGTATATTCCTAACTTATTTACCAAGCCTGTTATACGGCTACACTAGTTCTAGGTTAGATTAGTCTTATTGTCCTACTTAGTATATATATGCCAATAGTTTGTACGTATCAATTTATGCAATTCTAAATAATAAAACTTTTCTCATAATTTTAATACTTGTGACGTGAAACAAAGAAATAAGTGGAAAGGACAAGTAAAAGAGCAAATGAAAAAGGGTGGTAAGATGTCATAAGCTTGTGACCGTCACAAGCAAAACGGGTTGGCATGATTAAACACTCATAAATAGTCGACAGTCAAAGACAAATTGGAACACAATTAACCATTCACCTTTTGGCTTAACAACTTGCATACCTTTACTTTCTCTTCTTTTCCACCAATTTCCCACTTTTGATTCATGGCTCTGTTAATTGTTTTTCCCAGTCTTGAATTAGCTCAAAGATTTACACAAATTAAATTAAACATTAAAACCGTATCATTATTATATGAAATCTTAAAAGCGATGGTGTTGTATCCGAAAAATAATATAATTTGCTAAGTTCACAAAGTCGCTATATCATGGTTGAAAAGTTATTAGACTAAACTATTCTTATGCTTATTCAATACTCCCTCCGTCCCGGTCATTTGTTTACCTTTGGTTTTGGCACAAATATTAAGAAAATGGTAGGGGACCATTTGTGGTTATGCTTAGTTAATGACAAGTAGACTATAGTCCCATTGAAAGATCAAATTACTCATATAAAGCTAACCTAATATAGAAAGGTAAACAAATGAATGAGACACCCTAAAATGGAAATGGTAAACAAATGACCGGGACGGAGGGAGTAGTTATTAGACTAAACTATTCTTATGCTTATTCAATTCCACGGTCAAGTATGTTATGTTCATTTGAGATGAATAAGACAAAAGTATAACGCATAGGTAAAAAACAAAATATTTATCTCCTCCACACAAACGGTATATTACTACCCGTTATATTCGTAAGGGCTTGTTTGAGATGTGACTAATTATTAAGGAATTAATAGAGTAAAAAATGGAGGAAAGTGATGGATGTTGGAGGTAGAAATGGATAGAAATAGAGAATGATAGTGTAATAGATCCTTCATTAAGGGAGTAATTGTTATCTATCTCTCCCAAGTAATGCATTACCTTTATAAGGAGGTAATTATTTCTCGCATACCTCTTGTTTCTCACAAGTGTCACAACCACCACAAAGTACATACCAATCTCCTCTAATTTTCTCTTGTTTTAACTCCCGTTACTCCCGTATTAATTATTTCAAGCAAGCCCTAAAATAGATACAATTAGCCATGAAACAAGGGTATGTTGATCTTGTGGGTAATAATTACCTAACATAGAAACGTATTGAATAAAAACAAACACCCAATATCGAATCCAAGTGAGCGGAAAAATAATACTCCCTCCATTCAAGTCCAAATACAACATTTCTTTTTTTGACACTATTCATGAGTGAAGAGAATCTTTCCGATTCCTTGCAATATGTAAGATAAAATATGATCATGTGGGATCTTGTTTGTTTCGCCTTTATAAGTACAATAAGATTATCAAATTTTTATATTTTTTTATAATGTAAAACTCGAGATATTTACGTTACAATTCGTGCATTGGCAAACGTGTAAAAGAGAAATGTTGTGTTTGGACTTGAATAGAGGGAGTATTATACTCACATAAAATTACAAAGAGGGTCTTACAAAGTTACAAGAAGGCTTCACATTAACTTCCTATTAATTACTCCAATATTATTCCTAAATCCACACACAATTCATAACAAAAAAGGTAAACATTACAATACACATAGTACAAAATTACAAAATAATTCTACAAAAACAATAAAAAAAAAATTAAAAAAAAGAAGATTATTTGTACCCTTTATTCCCCTTCTTCTTAACATGGTTATGCAACCATCCAATACCTTTAAAAGCTTTAGAAAATTTAAGCAAATTAGGTTTTCCCATGCTTAAATTCATCTTCCCTGCTGATAATTTTAATGCTTGCAAACAACATATTTTCCCATTTTCATATTCTTCATATTCTTCACTTTCTTCACCTTTTTCAATTTTCATCAATTCTTCTATTTTATTATTATTATTATTATTATTATTATTATTATTATTATTATTCTCTTTTTCTTGTAATTTCCCTTGATTTACACCTATTATTTCATTAGTTTCCCATAATAAATCCATACATTCTTCACTATTTTCATCATTTACATCATTAATTCTATTATTATTACTCCAATTATGCCTCTCCTCAAATAACTTACATGCCAATGTTCTCCTCCATTCTTTCTCCTTCCTCATTGATCCAAAACCCGCTAAATTTTCTTGCACGCCAAGTGTTTGATGAAATGATTCACTGAACTTTTCACCATTTTTGACCTTCAAAGAACTAAACTTTGCTGTTTTCTTTACCTCCTTTACCTCGGATACAACATTTTCTGAAATTATTACCTCTTGAAACAGGGGATTTGTGTCCCTTGTTTCATGGACTAAAGTCAAACTTTCAACTTGGTCAACGGTTTTTTCATCAAATTGACAGATTTTGTCAACTGGGTTTTCTCCAAACTTGATATTCTCATCTGGGTTTGCTTCAGTTTGCTCAATTATGGGGACATCAAAGACAACCTTGTAAACCTCAAACTCTTCATTTTCTTCGACGTCGAAACTTGGCTTAAAATTCTCTATGAGAGTGGTGTAGGCTGCAAGAAAGAAACTATCTTTAGAGTTTATGATAGAATGTAGTGGAATTAGAGTGGTAACAAGAGATAAAAACAAGAGAAATGTGGTGAGAAATAGAGGAGATAGAAAAGAAAGAAGCTTAAATAAGTATGGAGAGAAGAAGATCAAGTAAGACAAATATAAAGGGTGAGAAATAATATATGAACAAAGCATGGCAAAGTCATTTGATTTGTTGTTATTATTGTGATTTTTGGTGTTAATTTGAGTGTTTGGAAAGGAAATTTGAGTCATTTTTGTTAGTTATAGTGTTGTTTGAAAAACACAAACAAACAAGTGTTGAAAATATTGTGAAAGTGAAGGAAGCTTTGATTGTGGAAGTAGTGTGATGTTTTTGATGTGTTGTTTTGTTGGTGTAATTAATGAAGAAAGGGAGAGATTGATGAGTAAAAAGCAAGTGGAATTGAGAGTGTGAGTGGCGTGAATAAAGGGTGTGGAATGGAGAGAGAGGGATAAAAAAGGGAGGGAACACGAGACAAGGGGTTAACTAACTTTATGGTACGGTGTGACTTGTGATCCATGAGACACTTTAATAATTTAAGGCAAAACTAGTCTAGATCCAGTATAAATGCACAGTTTTTTTTTACAATAATATATAAAGACAGTTAAATATAATAGCTTGATAATATGTTTTAGTGAAATAAGCGAAAAATATTTGATAGTTTTCACTTAAATAAGATTTACGTGTAACTTAATCCTAATTATATAAATTACTTAATTATTAAAATAGATTATTATTATTATGCTATTATATTTACCAAAAGAATAATCTTAATTAATGACTTAATTATTAAACAATAAAATTAGCGAAGGATATAGCTAACTTGTACAATATTTGTATCAAAATATAGAAAAATAAAATTATGAAAAAAAGTATGCAAAATATTTCTCTCATATTTTTTTTTTTTTTTTTGACAATCGGATTAACGAGTTTTACAATTTAGTAGCCCGCTTAGCTAGTCTATGGGCGGCTTTATTACAAATTCTAGGAACGAAGGCAAAAGAAATACAATGAAAGTTAGCCGCAAGATCAATGATGTCATCAATCGTATTCCTAGTCCAATGCTTAAGTTGGGAAAACTTCAGGACCTGAGCCAGAACCTGCAGACAATCAGAGAAAACATTAATATGAAGGATGTTATGAGCCAGAACCTGCAGACAATCAGAGAAAACATTAATATTTCTCTCATATTATCATACAATATGATTAATATAAATCCACAACTGCAGCAAAATTAAAATATCCATTAATGAGAGTTTACATATGGAAATTAGTAGTAGTATTTTCTATTTATGGTATAGAATTAATATTACATAATATAAGAACCAATCATAGAACATTGCACTTTAGGCGGGAAAATTATGAAGAGCTCTTATTCTTTTAGTAGTAGGAGGATGTTACTCCCTAATCCCTATGTTTGATCACATATTCTCGTTTGTTACGGGTATATCCGTCGTAAACTTGCAACTGAGTAAATACTAGCCATGTGGGTAGATAAGACGAAAGCAAAGGTGTCCAGGGAGTAGCATTATGTTTTGTCTTATCTATCTACATGGGTAGTACGTGACATATCGAATGTCGCAAGCTTGTGACCGATATGTTCGTCACAAGGAAGACTTGCTAATGTTTGATTACCTTTGATCCATTACTTGTGTTTTCATTTTGTGGGATGTTGTACATGTATATTTGCGATTTGGATCATCTTCATTACTGACTCTCTCCATTTCTTTTCAAGGACTTAGAATTATTTTCAACAACGATCTAACGATATCAAGCAGAAGTAATGGAGGATATTGTGGAAGAGAAATAATATATAATGAGGATCCATTCCCGTATATTGGGGCAAACCATCAAATTTGAAATAATAATAATAATAAAATGGTCTTGGATAAATTTGTAAAAAAAATCCTAAATATGATAAATTTGTTATAAAAAAAATTAAACTTTGAGCAGATATATCTCTTACTCGCGAGTTCCAAACTCGACAATTTCATTTATCAAATAGTTGTTCTCGGAAAGACGGACAATTTGAGAAAAAAAACGTCTTAGTCGGAACTCATAACTACGAGTTATAGTCACTTGAAGTTTTTCGGGGCGAAAAATTGGGTGTTTTGTGCAAAGTGTCAAAGTGTCAAAGTTGGGAATACCACATGAATTTTCCGGTTATTAAACTAGATAGATATAAAAAATAAGAATAATTATATATTTAAAGTTAAAATTTATGAAAATGCATTAGCCTGACCAGAAACCCAACTCGCCCGCTTGACCCGTTTAACACGTATATAGAGCAGTAATGACGATAATCAAATGCCTTTTTTACTTATGTACTATATTGCTTAACACAAATTCCCATAGAAGACGGTATTATCCCTTACAAGCTGAAAACGGATAGTGCCCCTTTCACAATATGCAAATGAGGAGGGTATGTGGAGGCCAAATAGAGCTCTCCAGTTGCCTTTTTATTTGCATATTGTGAGAATGACACTATTCATTATCAGTTTGTGCCGATAGTACCCGTCTCAATGAGAGGAGCGAGCTAATTGCTTTAACCTTTTGTTACCTCGTGACTGGAATCTTTAAACAACCACTCTAGTACGTTGTTGACTGTAGGAGTGAATGGACGTGCTCTTTATTCCTTTTGGTGGATGAACTTAAGTAGTAGGGCTCGTTTGGTTCCCGAGGGGAATTGCACTTCCAAGAAAGTAAGTAATAATTTACCTGATTTGCAATTCACATGAAATGGAGGAGGGTTGTTTGGTTGTGATATAAGAAGTGAATTTCATAGGAATTCCCACTTACCTAGGGGGACCTAGGTAAGCAACTTTCTCTATTATGGAGGAATTAGAACTTCAATTCATGTGATTTTGGGTAAACAAACAACCCACTTATTTTGCAAATCACATGAATTGCAATTCTTGTGCTATAGAATGGGTAACCAAACGACCCCTTATTTTATCAGGAGCAGTCAATATTGTAAATTTGTAATACTTAAAACATGGGGTGATATTTACCCCGTCAAAACTTACCCAGTTCGAATGACCCAATCTAAATAGCCCGACACCATAATTATATACCCGAGTTTAACCTGAATCTGAACTAACCCGATCCAACATAACCCGATATGTATGTCTATTTTGGAAACTAATTATTACTCATAAAAAAACTTGGTAATAGTTGAACCGGAAATGACTCGAACCTGGAATGCCCCGGATGACATGACCTGAACTCTTGCAAATATGAAATAGGCCCTAACCGATTTAATCCGATCCGATTGACTCGTTTGTCAGGTCTAGTCATAGTGGACTTAGGGGAGAAGAAGGATTGGGATCCAAGAGAAGGACGTAAAGTAAGCACATGGAAATGTTGAATAATGGAGTAGCAAAGGCCACAATGCATCCTAATTCCTAGTCTAATTACTAGTTAGCTTTATGCTTTACCCTTTTTATTGACCTTAATAGTCCTTGATGAATTGATGTGAGACTCGTACGTTTGGACACAAGTCCAATCTAATCGCCATACCATTTTCAGTCACTACACTCAGGTGCTTGATATGTCCCGTAAGTACACAAATTCTTGTTTGTGACGGACAGTATCCGTCACAAGCTTGCAACGGGTACCACTTCCCCTAACAAATGACCCATTTAAGAGAAAAGGAGAAGCACATGGGGGGTGCCCCACATGTTCCCTCTACCCATTTTGTTAGAGGAAAAACCCGTCGCAAGGTCCGACCCGTCACAAGGGAGACCTACTGCCGTAAGTATTACGTTTGCGGCATTTGTCCCCCTTGGTTGACCTTCAACTTTTAACTTGTACCCGAGTTATTTATTACTCCCGTGAATAAGTTTTTAATGGGTCAAGTATCTTCCATCTGGGTAGATAAGACAAGTCTAAAAAATTAAAAATGACGCGTCTTTTCTTGCCCATGTGAGTAATATATTTAACTCGTTATAAGATTGTGACAGATATACCCATCAAAAATGAGAATTTGTATTTTGACTCCTTGCATTCACCATTTCATTCTCAACATTCAGATGGAGGTGACAATGGGTGGAATATGAATAGAGTGAATCAAGGGTATAACGTAAGTCATAAGCATATACATTCAATTGACTTTCCCGTTCATTCTCACCCTTACGCAAGTTATGCACATGGTAAAGCGGGAGAAGTGAATATCGAATCGATATTTTCAGTCTTTAAATTAAAAGGCATACTCCGTATATGAGAAATATGTGAGGCGATAAAAATCGAAAATAAAAATGCCTTTTACTTCAATAAACCACTTAACCAATCATAGAGCATATATATAACATATTGAAACACAACTCAATACTCCTTCCGCCCCAATCATTTTGTGAGAGATTTCTAACTTTACGATATCTTAACCTGAAAGCCTTCTACGAATGCCCTCACAATTACTATATCAAATGTTATTAATGTGAGGTCAAGTAGACTTAGTGTGCGCGCATGTCAGTCCTTCACTATCCACAGACGTCTATCTTTAGACACTTTAGTTAACTTCCCCATACATCTCAAATCTCAAGTCTATAGATCGACGGCAAGAAAATATACGATCAAAAGCCAGGATACAAAGCCATAACATCCAGTTGTGCAAGGAAAAAGATGCTTATATCTAGATGTCTCGATGAACTTTGGATGAACCTAAATCACAAAACTTGGATCTCGAAAAGGAATTGAGGAAGACTTGGGATCACAAATAAAAATGCACAAGGAAAATCAGTTTAAAAGTCTTAAATATAATCAACCTAAAAAAAAGCATACAAATCCAAGGGTAAATTTGGATATGCATATGTTAACCACCACCGCTATGATCTGCTAAGTTGTTAACATAAACTCACTAACCGCCACCAGTGGGTAATATGATCAATTCGCAAGGTACAGACTCTTTTAACAGATGTCAGCAGAAAATTGCATCCAGCTTTTAGAGACGGAAATTAACAGAGACAGCAATACAGCATAATAATATTCTTAAACTTTCACGAAGGCCAAACCTGGCATACAAGAGATTGTCGCAACATGATGCAAGTCTACATGGTTTCTAATACCAACTTTTAGCTCTAAACAAACAAGCTAACATGGAATCCGTTTCCAACATTACATACCAACATCTACGATAATTCATGAAGCTAGCTCAAGCATCACTCATTCATCACGGGCTTGTTCTCGCTTGCTTTAAACCTCTGCTCCTTTGGCTTCTGCTCCTCTGTTTTCCTGAAACACGGCAGACTTTCCAATCTTAGAAAGTACTCACACTCCACACATTCAAAGCTCCACTACACTAGAACCCAGCAATATACAGTATGCTATTATTTGCAACGTTTCTCATATTGGCAACGGCAGAGTAAGACAACTGTCGTTACATCCATGTGATTTAACCTCACTAATTCGTATTTTGGTATTGAAGAACCCATGTGATCAGATGACCTAACTAATTTACCCATTAATCTATTACACACTTCAATTTAGGTTTGACCTCACTTCTCCAAAGTAGCTGTGTCATTTCAAAATGTTGTAACACCAACGAATTGAACGAGTAACTAAGAAGTACTCCTATCAACCACGGAAACCAGTGAAGAGGATATTCGATTCAAGCATCTACACTAGTTAGAAAACAATTTGACATGGGGATCTGGGAAAAAGGTTCCAAATTGAGTTTAACTGTTTACCCAATGACATTAAGCTCCGACATCTAACGCATCTAGATTTATATTCTATACAAGTTATCTAGTGGTGCAAATTTAGATTCCAACTACCGCAATTGCATATCGTAAGAAAATATTCTTCAACATTGACATCATTTGACGATAAAAGTCAATTTGGGAGAGTATAAATGGATGGGAGGATCTCAATAACCCTGAAGTATGCCTCCAGTATCTGATTGTCAGTGACCCTCAGTCAGTCGGACATAGAAACAGCTATGGCCTAAGAAAAAAATTGGGAAAAACCGACACATAGCAAACATATCAACATGCACCCCTGTCATACACAGGTATGATAGAGAGTGACTAAGAACATACACTACACTATGCACAATCATCATAAAACAACTTCCTTTCATCTTTACTTAAAACACCCGTTTCACATACTAAGCACAAGTTAAACATCACATACATGTATCCAATGTTTATGATATCCACGCATATGTATCTATGCTTATTGCTTTCACTACTACTACAGTACTACATGATAATGTTAATAATCAACCCGGGCACAATACCTCATTCTCCAGTCAAAACATAAAATAGCATCGTAAAGTATCCAATGTTTTATGATATCCATGCATATGTATCTATGGTAATTGCTTTCACTACTACTCCATGTTAATGTTAATAATCAACCTCCGGGCACAAAACCTCATTCTCCAGTCTGACAATCCGAAACATGATTACTCCGTCCATCACGAAACAAATAACCGGAAAGGAGTACATCCTAAATGCCCTTTCACCTCTTCCTAAAATTTACAAAACCCGTGTTTACGACCACAGCACGTAGGCAATTTGTCTATCCTTGGCAGCATAAGAATACATGCTATCTGACACCCTCATCAACTCCCAACAACATACAGGTACCGAAATCTTGCTTAATGCAAATTCTTGGGTAAAGCGGTTTTACACTAATTCTACACCCAACATCAAATCCCATCAACATACAATTACCTTAATCTTGCTAAATGCAAATTCTTGTGTAAATCAATGTTACAACAATTCTTATAGTTCTTGCATAAAACTGTTTTATAGGAGACCAACAAAAAAATAAATGAAACTCAAACCATTAAAACCTAATATTGTTCGTATATTAACACCAAATACATAGAATATAAACACATAAATCAGCATAGAGCATAAATAAGAATAGAATAAACTCACTAAAATGAATATTTTGAATATTAAACTAAAATTAGTAAGCATATATAAACAAAATATAATAATAATAAGTAAGAAAAAGGAAGAAATGTAAACCTTTTGTCAGAAGCACCACCCTTTTGACTGAGAAATGATCGGAAAAGTGGTGAATTCACGTCGTATATCATCTTTCTTTTTTTTGGGTGCAAATTGTTCTGATTATGAATTGGGGAATTGTGAATGGACGATAAACCCTAAATCTCGGACTTAAGTGTATTTATTTGTTACGAGTTACTGTTTGAGTTGATAAATTTGGGCTTCTTGTTGCCTAAGATTGTGTTGGTTGATTGATCTAGGTAGTTGGGTTTTCAACTCCTAGCCCAATTATAAGAAAAAGTCGGATGTACGAGTCTTACCCTTAAATTAACAATACAAAGATACCGTTTTCGAATGACTCATATGAAAATTGCGTTGAAAACTGTATAAGGAATGACCGGTACTTTACAATAGAAAGAAGCGCAGTCACTTTAGTTAGAGAAAACTATATCGAATGATCTTGTAATATGCTCGTACAAATGTTCAAAAATTAGAGTGCTTTAATAGGAAAATAAATGTACTTATTACTATAAAGAAATGGTGTCTTGTGATAACAAGATCGACATTTTAAATGGATATTATTTATTGGTGTGTTTTTGAATTTTCATTTAATTGATTGGTAAATTTATCTTTTTAGAAACTATCATATACGGAGTATATTTTAGTGTTTACCACGACCTTATTGATTATTAATGTCAACTTATTCGTTATTTCTACTCATGTGCAACCGGTTTTCATTCAATGATATCGGTAAGTGAGGCAAAGACGATTAATTCTACAACAAAAGAGCGAGAAAAATCCCAAAGCTCGACTAGGGTACTTCATAGATATGAGCCCCTAAGTAATACAGTATCAAACTGCTAATTCTTTTCCACAGTAAAATGTTTACACAAACGTTCTGGAACCAGAAAATCAACGGACATTATGCTACCAAGACTACTGAGTGTCTCTAGTTAGTCTCCTGCAAAACGATCTCAAAGAACCATAATCATACACTCTGAGATCAACTCGGTTCAACTAAAACTCAAATCAACATAGAACGACCACATAACTTTAGTCTTATGATAATCTTATCATATGACTGCTTCATACGAGAACCCTCGATAAAATGTTAAGCAGTCAACTGTCGTCCTTGCAGAATGTGAAAACCTCAGCTCCTGCCCTCAAAGATTATATCCGCTGGTCTATGATCCAAACCTCTGAGAGTATTGAGTCATGTCAGCCACCATTTGAGTCGCCTATTTGACGAATGGTATACCTGAAGGGACCCTTTGTGCATATTCAGCATATTCATTTCCAAAAAAACGCCTCAAGTAAGCCTCCTCATACGGTATTCTTCCAGAAAAGAAGCGCCAGACTACTACAGCAAATGCAGTTGTCGATATTGGGTTTAACAGCATAATCTGCGTACCAATTGACCAAACCCAAAAACCCAAGTAACTCGGATGCCGAACAAAAGCATAGATACTATGGGTTATAAGTTTATGATGCTCTTCACGTCGCACTTTGATGAGATGGGTGAAGGACCGTCCAGCTGTAACAATTGCCATTTTGCGTATAATTTCACCAATCACAATAAGAGCAAGGCCCAAGTTGCTTATCCACCAATACTCCTTTAGTTCAGGACAGAAGAAGTATTCAGCCAAGTATTCTAGTATTGAGAAAAGCATGGCAGCAATGTAGTGCTTACTTATCAACAAAGAACTGAGTGTCACGTTTTTCTTCCCGTGAATAGCAACAGCTAGAAAGTATTCTGAAATATGAAAGAAGAAAATTGCGAGGAACATTTGAGATAACTGTCGGCCAGCTGTGTAGCTGAAGATCTCCATAATTTGAGTCACTCAATTGACTGATGGATTGCAAGTCGTTTATGTCTCACATGCAGTATTCTACTTGAACATCTTGAGCTCTGGAAAATGGGAGATTTAAACATCATCAAAACATTTTTGACAAAGGGAAAAATTAGCTTCATGGTATTCCAGATTAATAATTGTATGTTACTAGACCACACGAACCAACCCAAATGATATGACACTAACTGACCCAACCCTAAAAGAAAACCCAAACTTTAATAGACCCAATCTAAAACACGGCCGGACAATGATATAACCAAATTGACCCCATAAACATGCGCGTCACATGACTTAACTCCGTAATGATCTGACCTCTACCTTGAATAACCTGTTTGCATGGTCTGTATCTAAATGATAACTAAGCAAAAGCTATAGTTCTTCAATATGTTTTAGCAAAAAATGAAATGAACAATCTTTAGCACTGTATAACAGGTATTAGGATTGCAAAAAGAACAGATAACAAGGCAAGTCCTTTTCATTTACTCAATGAGGATTACTGTGTAGCAATCCCATTGGAGAGCAAACAAAATCTCAGCTGAGCTCCAATAACACACATGTACAAAAATAGGAGGTTAGCCAGATAAAGGAGGAAGTATTTAACTGTAGTGAGGAATACATGCTATTAAATCCATAGCAATTGGTTCATGTCTACAAAAGTATTAGGATTCTCTTCTATAACTTATCTTAATAAGTTAAAAATGAATTTCAGAAAATAGGACTGGCCTCCGATTTTAGCTTATTAGTCCTTTAAACATTGACTGCGATAAACTGAAAGCATCACCACACTATGTCACTATACACAAAAAATCAACCACGTGCATTAAGGTTAAGATATACGTGTATAGTATATAAGCAAATTCAAAATTCTTATAAGCCAGTCAACAAGAGCTCTACGAACATGTACGACTCACAGCTTGATCGTTACCCAGCTGTATAATAATCTATGATAATGACGAATGGGCAAAGAGTTCCGCATATAACAATCATTTGGAACAGATAAATTCAGGCATGTTTGTAGAATAGATGAATATCAATCATTTCCAGGGTAAAAGAGGAAATAAAATGGAAGAACTAACAGCATGGTCTGATATGATTGAGCTCCAAGCTCCTGAAACAAGAAAAAAGTAACGGTGGAGAACGGAGAACCTCTAAAGTTATGAAGGTTACACACTTAGAGTCCGATTCTAGATGACACTTTGAAGCTCCTTCTCTCAACTAAAGAGCACTTTTCTCGTATGACCAGTAGTGCAAGTGATTGATAATATGCCAAAATACGAGGTGAACCATACAGAAAGGCATGAGAAAGTTAATTGGCACGTCTAGCTCATGAAGAGATGACAAAAAGACTGCTGACTTGTTGATATACAGTTTAAGTCCAGACGTAAGAGACACGTTGATTGACTTTCAAATTGAAATAGCATTGGAGCTTGCATGTAAACGACCATGTAAGATGTAAGTAACTTTCAACTTCTCGTAAGCACATAAAAGGAAACCTATGGGTTCTTGAATTCATTAAGGTAGTGTTTGGAAACGCGGAATTGATTTCATTTTCATGATTTCAATTGAAGAAATCAAAATGTTTGTACTCAATTCCAAAAAATCGTTTGGAGATCACCTGGAATTTGATTTCGAGTCTCAATGGTGTTAGGGAATCCCATTTAACCACTAAGCCAAAGGCGTCTGCTTGGTCATACAAAGATCACAAATACACAAACAAGAGGGCCTCACTCAGCTAATACTGTTTTGTAAGACCGCTCTATTTACCCACTATTCAACACTTGGCTTATTTAATCTAAACCCTTATTAATTGTATGTCTCAACAATTTCTATAAATGCAACATTCTGCTAACTGTCCCAAGATATCTACTTATGTTGACTACTTCTCAGTTCACTCAAATCAAATTGCAAAAACCGTGATTAGCTTGAAAATTTTGCAAAAAACATCACGTTAACTAGTTGACGACTGCCTTTCAAATTGCCATTTGACTATTGATGAGTTTCCAAAGTTGTTGATGTCTAATCGGCACGAATTATTCAAATTTGAGCAGAAAAACAATCCCTGACCTTAGCAAAACCTTCGCAACATTTTTCAGAGACAAGAATTTTGAGCAACGCGACAATACGATTGGTATCCACGAAACCAAGAACAATACCGGCCATTCCATTCGACCCACTCCAACTTAAAACAGATTCCATAGTCTTTTTCCATCCCTGAGTTCATTGTTGTAGAGCAATTCCTAACATTATTTAATACAACAAACCCAAGAAAACTCCTTCCGCATCGAATGATCAACCAACACTTTTTTCTTCATGATTCATTTATCAAATTCTATCCCGGGCAATGAAAAACATCCACTTTTAGTTCTTTTTTTGTATTTTTCTCTAAATTACTCTACTGCATTACTACTAACTTGACCCCTAAAATTTGGGCACCCTATTGCCACTGTCAAAATACCCTCTGCCACCACATGATATACCACATAAAGAATAAAGTAGTTAAATGGTGTATCTCGAAAACTTCATGGCACGAGTTTCCAATAAATGTTTCGCGTGCCTAAACTTCGAATGATGGCTCCGCCACAATTAGTCAAAACTCAATTGGTTACGAGAAAAGGCGAAAAGCCAGAAGGTCCAATCAGGGGCAAAGCTACAATAATCATACAAAATGTGTTCAACTCATAAGATTTAAGAGTACGTAATTACTCAATAATTACCTATTTAACATTATAAATAATCGATTCAACCTCTTAACAATACGATCACAAGAACATTCATCAATCTGCTTTAAAAAAACCAGAAAGGTGGAATCTTGAGGTAAAATTTGAGCATAAAAAGAACAAAATGATCAAATTACAGAAAACCCAGATCAAATCATAAAGCTAGCTCAATAATTACAATTACAAAAAAAATATTGAAGTTAGAAATAAGTGAAACATAGACATAATTAAGTAAGCATGAATCAAGCAAACAATAGGAATAACAAAAAGGCAGAAGATTATGAAAGTAATTAAAATGGAGTAATGAAGAAGAGAGAAGTAATAAAGGGGACAAACCAAGACAAGTAAACAGGGAGGAAACCAGAGTGTCGATTTTACAAATATGATTTGGGAATTTGGGATGCTTGTTCAAGTGAACTGGGTGTTAAATTTTAAGGTAGATGATTATTGTCGTTCAAATCGGTTTTTCAGTTTCAGAAGTTAGGAAAAACTAGATTGATCGAGTCGAGTTTGGCTCGGGTTATTCTCGCTCCAATTTTCTTTTTTCTTACCGTTTAATTATACAGTTTTCAATGCACTATTTTGACCATATTTTTAGTTTTCGGAGATTCCCAATTAGGTCAACTATTCGAATTGTTGTTGAATCCATGGGTAGGTTGTTGGCGAAAACATCTTACTAGCTAGAGGAAAAGAAAGCAAAAGTGATTATCCTAGTAGCGGCGAGCGAAATGAGAGCAGCCTAAGCCGTGAAAATGGGGTTGTGGGAGAGCACTACAAACGTCGTGCTGCTAGGCGAAGCGATGGAGTACCGCACCCTAGATGGCTAGAGTGAGAGCATCACTAGCTTATGCTCTGACCCGAGTAGCATGGGGCACATGGAATCTCGTGTGAATCAGCAAGGACCACCTTTCAAGGCTAAATACTCTTGGGTGACCGATAGCGAAGTAGTATCGTGAAGGAAGGATGAAAAGAACCCCCATCGGGGAGTGAAAAAGAACAGGAAACCGTAAGCTCTCAAGCAGTGGGAGGAGGCGAAGTGGAAGCTCTGGCCGCGTGCCTGTTGAAGAATGAGCCGGCGACTCATAGGCAGTGGCTTGGTTAAGGGAACCCACCGGAGCTGTAGCGAAAGCGAGTCTTCATAGGGCAATTGTCACTGCTTGGGTCAAACTAAATGGAGATCCGAACCGACTGTTGTTTTGAAGAATCAGCGGATGAGTTGTGGTTAGGGGTAAAATGTCACTCGACAGAGCTAGTTGATTCTCCCCGAAATGCGTTGAGGCGCAACAATGGATTGGACATCTAGGGGTTAAGCGTTGTTTCGTTGCGGCCCGCGAGGGCGGTAACAAATCGAGTCAAATTTTGAATACTAGATATGCCCTTCAAATAACAAGGATCTCGACCAGTGAGACGATGGGGGATAAGCTTCATCGACGAGATGAAAACAACCCGAATCACCAAGTAAGACCCTTGAATGACCACTCCATGATAAAGGAGGCATGGGTGCTTAGAAAGCCAAAAGGTTTGCTTAGAAAGCCAAAAGGTTTGCTTAGAAAGCCAGACGGTTTGCCAAGAATCAGCCACCCTTGGAAGACGGCATAATAGCTCACTTATCGAGCGCTCTTGCGCCGAAGATGAATAGATGTGGTGTGACAACCCTCGCGAATGCGGAAATATAAAACATACAAGCATGTGAAATAATATGCGGAAATACGGTATTTTAAAAACCTTAAAACATGCAAGATATATATAACACGAGGTGTGTCAAAATGTTACAAACTAACAACGGAATACAACAAAGAGACGAGGTCTCTTAAAATGTTAGCAAAGAACAAGTTTTTAACAA
>JAIUZE010020059.1:0-35217 GCA_022085475.1 Heliosperma pusillum
CTCTTCACTTGGAACACCTTCCAAAATGGCACCGTTTTGAGGGAGTCACCGGTCTTCATAAAAAAAATTACAAATATACAAATATACAAATTCCTATTATACATTTATTCTATGAAATGAAATTATTAAAATTATACAAACCGGCGATACGAGATCGCAATAAAATTACAACCAAACCGTTATTCCCTTACATTACGGGTAATAACGATTAAAAATAACTCGGCCATACTAGGTACAAAATTTGCATAAATTATTAAATAAATGACATTCATTCATTCAACCATAAATAAAATAAATTGCTGCAAAATTCATGCCAACATCGCCCTAAAACACATTCATGCTCACTTGTAGCTCGATTTTACGGGATTTATAGATTTTAACCATGTAAAAATCAATATTCAACATCTTAATTCATTTAATTCAAAATAATTAACTAAACTGTTTTAGAACTCAAAAATAGTCACTACTAATTTTGTTGGTCATTAATTAGATCGATTTGATTTCATTTGCTAAATATTACGGTTTAATCATAACAATTATGAAATAAAACCAAAATAAAATATAAACATCATAAAATTTGAAACAAAAAATTTTGTACATTCTGGAAAATTTCCAGGAACTATAAAAATAAAAAATATTTGCTCAAAAAATTTAAATTAAGTTTATGAACAAATAGCTTTGTATTTAATGGGTTTATCAAATAAAAACATTATATATAGTAAAACAGTGAAACAAATTATGAAATTTCACCAAGAGTATCAAAATCAGAATGTACAATGTACAAAAAATTTTCAAGACCAGAAATGGACGTTTCAATTTTATGAACATTATAATCTCATATTATCGACTTTTATCGTATAAAAATCAATGAACATGCAATAGATAAGTAAAAGTCACGAAATTTTACATACAATATTTAAGAAATGCATGTGAGATCATATTAAAATTTCATGGCCAGAATCAACATGCAACTATTTTTAGTTAACTTTTAACTCATAAAATGCATGTTAACTCGGTTTAAACGCCAAAAATCAAAATAAATAGCAATTTAATCCCTAAAATCACGAAATTTGACCACAAACATTTTGAGGTCAGTAGGTATACATGCACCAAAATTGTTTGTCAGAATCGTATTTTAACTCAAAATCTTTGATTTATTAGTTATCTTATAACTTTAATAAAAATGTCCAAAATGAACATGCATGCTACAAGCTAGCTCTGATACCAATTGAAAGTCCATAGACCTTAATTAGACTCCTCTAATTAGTTGCTAAATTACTTGTTAATTTAGTATTTAATGATCTCTGTAACATGCATGCAAATATAAAGACATTTATATAAGAGAAGAAATTTCCTCACATTGATATGGAAAATATAAGGGCACAACAAGAACTCCTTCTTGTTGTTCTTGAGCTACAAATATGGATGAACACAAACAATCTCCCAAGTAGAAGATCTCCTCTAAGTTGCACCAAGATAAACCCAAATAATCTACCCTTATTATTAACTAGATAATAAGATAGATATTATACTACTAATATTATGACTATATTACTACACTAGTAATACTTAGGAAATATTAGTATATGAGAGTTTTAGTGAGAAGAAGAATTTTAGAAAGAAGTATAACAATTGCACAAAATGAAGTCCATAAAAAATGAACACAATTGCTCATTTTAAAGCCATCATGGCCGGACCATATTGTCCAAATAAGGACTCTTATTTTGATTAATTTGATCACATGCATTAGAGTGGAGTGTTGTAGAAAAGATGATGATTGTTTTCTACTTGTTATGACACTTTCAAATGCTAACTAAAGAGTTACAACAAGAACAACAATCATCACCATGTAACTACAATGTAACCGGCCATCATGGCCTAGTTTGGTCCATATTGATTTTTGATGTTTGTCTCACAAATACTTATTGATCATATGGTTAATTATCTTGTATAATTAAGTGTTAATTTGATCATATAACAATTATATGACTCAATTAAATAAATAATATGTACTTAACATTTAAAGTAATATTTCACCATTATATCAATATATAATGGGTCCCACAATGCTTAGTTAATTTATTTTACAACTCCTTGTAAATATAATTAACTAATTACCTCTATCTCAAAACCTAAACTAATTTAGTAATTTAACGATTAATTACTAAGTTAAATCTTATTTAATCGTATTAAAATAAGATATAAATTTATTAGTCAATTATCGCATAATTGAAAAATAAGTTTAATCGAATTTGAGTTCTTAACTCAATTTCTAATAATTAACTCTCGTACATATCGAATATATGTAATGTACTAATTAACTGTATCGTATACAAATAATTAGTTACTATTTGGATTTCATCCTTTAGGTGTGACCGAAAGGGATCAGTTGATCACCGCCGTCAAACGACAATAACGTCAAACTCTAGTCAGCCAACCAATATTGATTTACGTTAATCAACTGACTAATCATATATATAGTCAATAAATATCCCAATTATATTCCTTAATAAGATTTATTATGTGGCCCACTATTGTGGAGGACACCTACTCCAACAATCATACCACATTTCTTTCCCCTTGTCTCCCATCCCGAATAGCCTCGACTTCTTATCGAATCTATCTGCAGCTTTATAGTATGCATGGAACTCGTCTGGGGTCTCGCCAGTTGACGTTGGCTGACTCATCTCTTCGGTGTAAGCTTCCTGCAAAAACAAAAAAAAAGTTGTATAATTAAAAACATTAAGTGATAAAAACAAAACAAAGCTAATAAATAGTATTAAAGTTGGATATAAAAAAAAAACTCCTTAGTAATAATTAGACAAACTTACGTTTGTCTTAGCAGCTTTAGGATTAACCCACTCGCCCTTCTTGTTTTTCTTTGTTTTCTCGAACAACTTGTACGGCGTAGGATCAACCTGAAAGTAGTATTAAAACATTAAGTGATATATCGGTAATATTAATCCTTCATAATGTGCAATTTGTGAAGTAAAAAATATAGAACTTACCAATTCTTTAAACGCATCAGAACAACTCTTCCGGCCTAGAGTATGGGTGCCCAAAGCTTTCTCGCCACCCGACCATCTTTTTACCTTGTTTATGTTGGAGTTCTTGACAAATTCAGGATCGCTTTCGGGCCTATTTCTAATGGTTTCCCACGAAGACTCAGGCACCCAATCCAGCCTTTTTTTTTTGTTATATTTGAGGCCACCAACAAATGAGGTAATCCGCCTCGTGACCTGTTTCTGCCATTCGGGCATCAGGTCGTAGTTCGGATCGACCGAGTTCACATGATTCTATTTCATCATAAACAAATTGTTAGTAATTGCAAAAATTGTACATCATCACGTTTTGAATGAAAACAAATACTTTTTAGTAATAGTTAGTGAGAGTTTCTTAAACTTGATATTAGACATTTCTAATATCATTATACAAATAGTTTACTCTTAAACTATGTAGATCTTATGCATGCATAACTAAATAATACAAAATAAGAAGAAATTATTTCCTCACATTGATTTGGACGATTTTGGGCACAAGATAGGACTCCTTCCTACTCTTGTTCTTGAGCTTACAATATTAGGGATGAACTCCTAGTTCTTAGTATAAGAACTCTCCAATAAGTTGCACCCAAGACAACTCCCTTTAAATCTCTTCTAAATACTGCACTAGTATATAGAAGAACCCCTTGAATGAAATTTATACTACTATTACTACTCTTAGTAATCTTGTATTAATATATGAACTAGAGTTTATTTGTTAAACTTCTCAAGTTGTATCTTAGTGTGAGAATTAAATTTTATGAGAGATGATTATCATGTTTTTATGTATGAGATCTATATTTAAAATAAGAGGAACAAGTCCTCTTATGCATGCAAGAGGACCGGCCACCATGCTCATGGGGAAGGGTTTGTTTTTTGCTTTTGTTCTTAACAATGCACTAGCTTGTAGTCTAGGTTCAGGTTTAATTATTGTCTGTAATTCTTAATTAGAGCAACTAATAATACCTAAACCTCTACCCTAACCCCTCTAAAACCGGTGCACCCATATAACATCGGTGTCCATTTTATTTTTGCATTTTGTCATTTGTCACATATGTGACATGTGACATGTGACATGTAATTTAGCTTATAAATGTACATTTAACTAATTTAAAGGCAATTTCATAACAAATAAATTAGACTTAATATTTTAAGTCAAATTTTATAACTACATGTAAATAAAATGGGTCATCTCATATTTGGTAAATATAATCTACAACAATTTGTAATTGTAATCGACCAATTTTGCTTATCTCAAATATTTCATAAACATAATGCATTCTTAGTAATATAACGATTAAATTACTAAAATGAATCTTATTTAATCATATTATAATAAGATATATTTCTCACTTACAATATAAACTTGGTTCAATTTAAGGGATTAATTAATCTGTATCGCTATACAATTAATTAATGTACATGATTAGGGGATTGTCCTTTAGGTGTGACCTCAAGGGATCACCACCGTAATACGACAGTAACGTCAAACTCAATTGAGCGAATCGTTACTGATTTATGTTGACCAGTTGACTATAATATTCATCATCCCTTTGTATTCCTATTATTGAGATTTAATTATGTGATCGCACTATTGTTGAGGATACTCACTCCAACAATCTCCCACTTGTTCGAGACAAGTGTGCGTTACAAATTCTTTTGTCCTATTACAATCTCCCACCTAATGCAAGGTGTCTTGCAGGTCGTACTTGCATTTGATCATATCATGAGTGGTTTTCCCGATCTGGAGAGTAACTGTGTGACCGGAACTATCTACCATAGATACCTTCCGACCGTGGCCACGCATTTTCAGCTTACTCCTCCTCGAGTGGCCTTGAGATTTTAAAACAACCCTGACAAGGGGTGGACAAATCCTTTCGCACTATTCCCTTCGAATAGCCACAGCTCATCATGACCCAAAAGATGTCAATTTGACCCCATTTACGAAGGTCGTCAAGCATAAATCAAAGTCATTCTGAAACTGTGCCACCTTAGGCGAACAGTCTTTAGTCAAAGATTCTACTAAAAAAGAATACTATAGTAGCTCTTGCCACGACCATGCTACTAGAATTCCCATAACTCTATTAGCGGTCACTGCCCGACAGATTGTCCCTAACAGTCTGTCTATGTGATCAATTGGTCATCCCTTATGACCCTATGGCACTTGAACTTGCCATCAATCGCATCACACTCTAGCCACTTGGAGACGTCACCTCATATAAGCAACTAGGGGTCAATGCTATGTTATTACAGTCCACTTTAATGGGGTTCAAAATTGTCTCTACAACCCATTTGGATATAACAAAGCACAAAACGAGTTTTAGAAACTCAAACGATAAATGTGATTATCATATATGAACAATCAACACAATGTTATTGATTCATATCATATAATCTAAAGTTTATTTCGTCCATGACAATTCATGACGATCTTATTTAATGTAATAAAGACTTGGCTGGTGAATAGACCATGTATTCATTTATTCCAACCTTGTGAATTGCTTTTTCCTTCCATCCAATGTTATTCCTAATAACATGAATTCATCTACGCACATGTCTAGATCTTTATCTAGTGTTGGGCCCTTTAACTTGAAAGGTGCTCCCACTCGTTACTATGATAACTGAAAGGTATTCAGGTGAAAGGATCTACCATTAGTTCCTTGTAACCCACCTTATCCTCATCATAATGTACTAGGTCTCTATTTGTAGAATTTATAATGATTGACTCTTCAATCATCCTTTTAGTTATTCACTTCTTGTATAACAAAGGTACGCCTAGGATTTAGATCAATCCTTATAAGTTTGGAAATTTGGCTTTGTGTAACCTTTACCACATATCCAAATTTTATCTACCAAACACAAGGCTGAATCCCTATTTCTCCTTGAGAACCCTATGGATGTTCTTGTAGGCTATCCAATGACAATCATGTGGATTGATTTGTTATAGGCTTGTCATGCTCCCAGCATACAATTCATTTAGGTAGGTGCATGTAATGACATACATGATTGGTGTCATGTGATCAACAACTCTTAGGTTCAGTGGACGACTCCAAATAAAACATCTTCATGTCTATAGAATGATTTATTATTGGACAACTCCAAATACATCATTCCTTTGCATAGATTCCATTTATTTTCATAAGTCTCTTATGTTAGAAAAGCAAATATTAAAATTTCTAGGTGCTTCCACTTCATAGATCATAATCTTATTATTTCAAGAATGATTTATTATTGGACAACTCCAAATACATCATCCCTTCGCATAGATTCCATTTATTTTTCATAAGTCTCTTATGTTAGAAAATCAAATATTAAAATTTCTAGGTGCTTCCACTTCATAGATCATAATCTTATTATTTCAAGAACATTTTCTTTTGGTCTCGTCACTAGTCTAAGGATTTACCTAAGAATGCTTTCTTTTGGTCTCCTCACTAGTCTTGAGTCTAACCTAAGAACATTTTCTTTTGGTTTCCTCACTATTTCCTAACTAGTTTTTCGTTGTGGCTCATTTTCTCCCACTATATCTTTAGAAAAATACAAATATTTTATTTAAAGATAGCCTTATGAGCCACAAACAATTTTGTACTCATAGTTGTGAGGGAGGTAGAAGTATCACAACATGACCTTAAGTGATCTACTAAAGACTTTATTGTAAAGACATCGAATCTTAGCTTCGAAATAGACTAGCTCTCTATAAGCTAAAGAGGTGAACTCATATTCATGTCATTTACTATCTTTATAAGTGATGTGGCCAATTGGTTTGGTAGATTCCCTATTTTGAGTTCAATAACTCAATTTGACTTAACAATTGATCTTTCAAAGCGAGAATCGAATTGTTAGCCTTTTATTATAATGATCCAATCATTATAATATCAATATGAGTCGATAGAATTTATGTTATTAGTGCAAGTAGAGTATAATGACAGTACAAGTTTTAGAATGAAAGAGTTTCCATAAACTAAGTGACTTGGGTTGAAAACCAAGTCACTAATATCCAATTACAACCATTTGTTAATAAAGGAAATAAACAAATTTCCATTGTCAAACAACGAAATTAAGAGTTTCTATAACAATGTCTCAAAATACATCCCAATAATGAAGACAACACAAAATAAGTCTAAGCTTCCATAGGTCTTCAACCATGGGTGGCTACCTTAGCTTCCCTTGAAGAGCCTCTTTAGGCTTGCTTGTCCTTGCCTTTGTCTTTGCTTGGGTGCCCTAATTACAATTAAAAAGGGGTAAGAATCACAACTTGTATCTATATACCAAAGTTGAGATCATAACATAAATGATAGGGATGAAAATTTACCAACTGAAATAATCTTTCCAGCTTTGATATCTCCTAGATATTTGGGGCAATTCCTCTTCCCATGCCCTATGCCATTACAATAATGACACTTATTCTCGGTTGAGGCACCTTTCTTAGGCTTGGGTGAGCTATTCTCAATAGCTTTTCCTTTGCCTTTGTAGGTGGAGGGCTTCTTTCCCTTGCTAGCACCTTTCTTGAACTTTCCCTTACTCTTATTATTGATGTGGAGTACATCCTTGGTGGTGCTAACATTTAGCCCCATGTCTCTTTCCGCTTGCACAAGCATTTTGTGCAACTCATGAAGAGATGTTTTCAAATTTTGCATATTGTAGTTTACCCTAAACTGCACATATGCCTTGATTTTACCCAAGTAGTGTAGTACGCGGTTAATAAAGAGTTGTTCGGGAATGTCAACCCCTTGCAATTTAAGGGTCTCGACATGATCAATCAATTTGAGTACATGAGGGCTAACTTTTCGGCCCTCTCTTAGATTCATGTCTTAAAATGCGGAAGCTGTCTCATATTGAATGATCCTTGGAGCTTGTGAAAACATAGTCACAAGTTTGGCATAGATCTCATAGGCGGTGCTCATCTTTATGGCACTCCTTTGGAGATCGGCCTCCATTGAGAAGATCAAAACATTTTTGATCGCGGCGGCTTCTTTTTGGTAAGCCTCATAGGCTCGCCTTGCGGCGGCGGTTGACCTTTTATTAGGTGTTTTGGGAGAGGCTTCGGTAAGGTAACGAAGCTTGTCGTCACCTTCCGCGGCCAAGCGGAGTTGCGCATCCCAATCGGCAAAATTAGCGCCATTCTTTTCTAACTTGCATCGATCCATGAAGGATCGAAGCCATGAAACGTTTGTCAGAGTTGGAGCGTTTGTGTTGGAATTTGGAGTTACCATTGCGAATAAATAATATTGACTACAAAAATGAGATGAAGGAAATGTCAACATTTATCGAATTAAATACGTGTAAACATTTTAAACAAGTTTTAACATTTAAATAGTGACCTCTACCCAACTATTATAAATGATTCCGAGATCCCAATTCATATCAACTTGGGCACGGTAAGCCGATTCATCCCTTATTAACATAATTCGGTGGATTAACTCTTTAATCGATTCTACATTAGAACTCTCGGTTGATGATATTACTTTAAGATTTATCTTAAACCCGGAACACATTCGGCTACGGTCACGAATACTTCCGTTGAGCTCAATCTAAATTTCAAAATAATAACCTTTATTACCCCACTTTCCCAACGTAACAAGTTTAGCACCCCGGTAAGCCGAGCCTACTTCCTTGTGATGGATTCATGGGTTCTATTATTTGGTAAGGCTTGATCTCAATTATTTATTATGAGAGGTCATGTCAATTTATCATCTAACTCGTTTAAGTGAAATAAATCGATGAATTAACGATAATTTTAATTGACACGGTCGAATACTCGATAAAATATGCATGTCATGGTATGGCGATTTGGCAATGCATGCAAACATATTAAATAAAATGCAAGCATAAAGATAAAATTCCTAGTATGGCCTTTCCTAGAATAGAAAATCATATAATCTATTACAAATTTGGAAACCAACTCCTTTGGTCCCTTGAACTTCATGAGCACGCCTCCCAATGACACAATCTCTTTCGGAATGCCTTTCCGAATGGTACCGTCTTTAGGAAACTCCGGTATTACAAATAATTACAAAATATATAATAAAATTAAAATAATTTCCTATTGTACATTTGTAAAATAAAATAGTACAATAAAAGTGATACAAGATCACAATAAATTACAACCGAATCAATATTGCCTTTCATTTCGGGCAATACCGATTAAAACTAAGGCCATACCAGGATTAAGTTACATAATTCAAAATTACATAAACCAAATATGACATTCATAAATAAAAATTCAGCATAATAATATGTATAAAACATGCTCATATTAATGCCAAATCGCCCTATTTAAAGGTTTATATCGTTTATAACCCGGTTTTACGGAAATGTGTGATAATAACACTTTAAAATCACTAAAAAAATACTTAAATCATATTTAAGTCCAAGTTAATTATCCCAACTGACTTAGGACTCAAAAATAGTCATCACTCAATTTTTTGACAATAATTCAACTTGTTGTTATATAATTGTTCAAAATTAGACTTTAAAATCATATTTTAATCAAATAAATCCAAACTTAATTACAATAATTTCAAAATTTGAATTTTAAATTTTTTTACATTCTGGAACATTTCCATGACACTCAAAATGTCAAAAATCATGGTTATAATTTTTGAATCGTTTTTGAGAAAAATCGGTTGCGCTTTATCGGTTTTATCAAATAAAATACATAAAGCATGTGAAAATTAATCAAATTAAATTTTTAACTTTAGATCTGAAATGTGGGACATTTAAGCAACCAGGAAAAATTTTCTCTTGACATGAAATTTATTTTAGCTATATTTGCTAAATAAGTCACTATTTATGCCATATTAACATTAAAAATTCATAAATCATGCTAGACAAATTACATAAGTCTGAAATTTCCAGTCTGACAAGAAAACATGCATGTGACAACATAATAAAATCGCATGGTCATATTCAAAGCAGAAGTATTTTAAACCATTTGACCTTTATTTAATCAATTTTATCATATAAAAATCATAAATCATGAGAAATAAGTCCACTTTACACGAAATTTTACATACAGTAAGTAAAATGTATGGGTGATATTGTGTAAAACTTTCACGGTTAGAAAATAAGTCTAACTATTTTTAGCATTTTAAACATCATTTTACTCATTAAAATGTAATAAAAACACTAAAAATCATATTTGAGCAATATAAATTTCCATAAATCATCAAAATGACCTAATATCATATTAGGACCAGAATATATTGACATGCAAATGACTTTATGATTTTATCTCATAAAACACAAATTACTAGTTTTCTTTAAGTTACATTAACTCGAAAAAACTATAAATCGATTATGCATGCAACAGCCAAAGCTCTTGATACCGCTTGAGAGTTTCTTAAACTTGATATTAGACATTTCTAATATCATTATACAAATAATTTACTCTTAAACTATGTAGATCTTATGCATGCATAACTAAATAATACAAAATAAGAAGAAATTACTTCCTCACATTGATTTGGACGATTTTGAGCACAAGATAGGGCTCCTTCCTACTCTTGTTCTTGAGCTTACAATATTAGGGATGAACTCCTAGTTCTTAGTATAAGAACTCTCCAATAAGTTGCACCCAAGACAACTCCCTTTAAATCTATTCTAAATATGAATGAAATTAATACTACTATTACTACTCTTAGTAATCTTGTATTAATATATGAACTAGAGTTTATTTGTTAAACTTCTCAAGTTGTATCTTAGTGTGAGAATTAAATTTTATGAGAGATGATTATCATGTTTTTATGTATGAGATCTATATTTAAAATAAGAGGAATAAGTCCTCTTATGCATGCAAGAGGACCCGCCACCATGCTCATGGGGAAGGGTTTGCTTTTTGCTTTTGTTCTTAACAATGAACTAGTTTATAGTCTAGGTCGAGGTCTAATTATTGTGTCTAATTCTTAATTAGAGCAACTAATAATACCTAAACCTCTACCCTAACCCCTCTAAAACCGGTGCACCCATATGACATCGGTGTCCATTTTATTTTTGCATTTTGTCATTTGTCACATATGTGACATGTGACATGTAAATTAGCTTATAAATGTACATTTAACTAATTTAAATGCAATTTCATAACAAATAAATTAGACTTAATATTTTAAGTCAAATTTTATAACTACATGTAAATAAAATGGGTTATCTCATATTTGGTTAATATAATCTACAACAATTTGTAATTGTAATCGACCAATTTTGCTAATCTCAAATGTTTCATAAACATAATGCATTCTTAGTAATATAACGATTAAACTACTAAAATGAATCTTATTTAATCATATTATAATAAGATATATTTCTCACTTACAGTATAAACTTGGTTCAATTTAAGGGATTAATTAATCTGTATCGCTATACAATTAATTAATGTACATGATTAGGGGATTGTCCTTTAGGTGTGACCTCAAGGGATCAACTGATCACCACCGACCGTCATACGACAATAACGTCAAACTCAATTGAGCCAATCGTTACCGATTTATGTTGACCAGTTGACTATAATATTCATCATCCCTTTGTATTCTTATTATTGAGATTTAATTATGTGATCGCACTATTGTTGAAGACACTCACTCCAACAGCTACAACCGCATACGCTGTGAATGGCTCGCTTCACTCCATTTGGCGAAGTACTCCCGGCCGATGGTACGAATGAAAGACCAAGTAACGTATTGCTTGATCGGATTGTCATCCCACCTAAAAAAGATACATATTAGAACGAACGCGATAATAAAAGTTATAATAAAATTTAGCGTAAAAGTTATTATAAAATAAAGTTAGCGATAATAAAAGTTTGGGTTTTTCTACATGGTACCCCTGTGTTTTTTCGAATTCTACATGATACCCCTCCGTTTTTCGAAAAATACATGGTACCCCTAAACTTAATGAAAACATCTCAAAATACCCAAAATGAAATAATCGGCCTCTTTTAAACGTTTATATTATGCAGTTTTTGTTGATCGTTTGACAATAATTGGGCATGCCATTAACAAAAATATCGTTTAGTTAATCATAAACATATTTTCTTTGTAAAATTTAGGTGTATTAAGACTTGATTTTTAGTAGTTTGGGTATTTTATGTACTATTTACTAAGTTTAGGGGTACCATGTAGATTTCAAAAAAAGAAGGGGTACCATGTAGAATTCGAAAAAACACAGGGGTACCATGTAGAATAAACCTAAAAGTTTTCTATATATGAGACACTTAGCAATGGCCTATGTCAAGATTGCGAGACAGAATAACCCGCGTCCCTTCCTGTTGCGTAGTCGGCATCGTAACCTGTTCCTCCTCCTGCTCGTGGTGGTCCGAGGCCGCCTTCTCCTCGTTCTCCTCCTCATCAGCACGACGAGATCGACTAGTGTTACCTATGAGCCGGTGTATAAAACCACCTGCCATAAGTAAAAGCTATATACAATGGAAATTGTTAGGTAGTTCAATATATAAAACCGTGAGCAAACTTTTTGAATTACAATGCAAAGTTTCAAATTTGATGAGATGTATTTTGACTAAATTCATACTTTTGTACAAATAGATTATCATCACTAATTTAGAATAACAACTAGTGACTCTCACTATCACTATCACTACAAATCAACAAAGTTTCATCATCTGAAAAAAGCATTCCGACTTCTTCCTCATCTTCCTCATTTTGCACTTCTTGATTTTCTTCATCTTCATCATCTTTTTCCTTTTCTTCACCGATGTCCTTGTCATACTTCCCTTCACCCCCTTTCAACAACCACTTCATATTCATCCTCACTTTGTGTCTCTTCCACCAAAATTGGTGAAATTGACTGACTACTGACAACCACATCTTCTTGGAAGACAATTTCGTCAACATGAGCATCAACATGCGATCTTGACTTGATTTTAAAAAATGCGGACCATTGATTATCTTTCTTAGTGTTTGGATAAGGAGCATAACACACTTTATCAACTTGAAAAGCTGCCACGAATGGGTTATGTCCACGAAGTTTCTTATTTAAGTTTACATCGACAAGTCTGTATACCTTATGGATACTAACTCCTTGTCGGGAATTATCAAACCAATCACATTTAAACAATATGGCCTTATAAATCCTATGCTCGGTATAATAAGAAAGCTCAACTACTTCATTAAGGGTTTCGTAGTAGTCCAACCCTTCAGTAGAACTCACACAATCCCCATTGCTGATAGTAGCTTTCGAAACATCAACTCCCTCTTTAAAAGCACGAAATTTATAGCCATTGATAGAATATCTTCTCCATGTCCTCACCCAGTTACTTGGACCCTCTGCTAGAGCTATTATTAACGGATCCTTCAATCTATAAGCCTATATATCAATAAAACAATATATTAATTATATTAAGATGTTATCTTCTCAATATTAGTTAATAAAAAATTTATATGTGATGTTACTTCATTTCCCAACCATTTCGAAAAACTTTTTTCATGTTTGCTCCAAACATTATCATAAGACGTGACATCAGGATATGTGAGTTTGTTGTACGTCTCAAGTTCCCTATAAGACGTGACATCGTGACATGTTTTAATTAGTAATGTACATTTTAACTATAATATAATAATGAATTAATTTTACTATTAAAAATTAATTGTGTAATAATGAATTAATAACTTACTTTTCATAAGTCTCTAAAAATTGCCCACAGTTTCTTAGCACATAAAAATGAGCTTCTTCAAACTCATTTTCATTTAAGTACCTTGGTATACATTTTTCGGTAGTATTTCCCAAGTCATCATTGAACAATTCGGGTATATTTGAATCTCTTTGGTTATCGGAATTCACACCAACCTCCTTCGCTTTTGTGTCAATGTGATCTTCAAAAAGGGAACAAAAATTTGAAATTTCCTCTAACAAAAAAGCGTTGCATATGGAACCCTCGACCCGAGCTTTGTTGCCAACCTTCTTTTTCAAATGATTAAGGAACCAGAAATGGATACATCCATCGATATTGAACAGGTCCTGCAACCTTCGCTTCATAAGGTAAGTGAATAGGTAAATGCTCCATGGAATTGAAGAAAGAAGGGGGAAATATCATATCTAACTTGCATAATATCTCCGCAATGTTTGACTCTAGATGGTCCATGGAATCAACTTTAATCGTAGAAGTACACAAGTCTCTAAATAATTGGCTTATCTCAGTTATTATAGCATTCCAAGAATTCGTCGGGAGTAAATGTTTCAATGCAACAGGAAGTAACCGTTCCATAAAGACATGACAATCATGACTTTATTTTCATGGAATGCAACACCAAATTTCTATGGTTAACACACCGACTCAAATCTGAAGCATAACCATCCGGGAATTTCAAACTAGCAACCCATTTGCATAGAACCTTCTTCTCCGTTGTCTCTAAAACAAACCTAGATGATATGAGTCGTTTCAAGCAATACTCAAGAAATTCAGCTTTACCCTTATGGCCAAATGAAATTTTCTTTGTTACATTTATCACTGTGTTGATAAGCTGTTCAAAAACGTTTTTCTCAATGTGCATAACATCTAAGTTGTGTCGAATCAACAATGTCTTCCAATAAGGAAGTTCCCAGAATATGCTTTGTTTCCACCAACCTTCAGTTTTGTCGTCTTTTAATCTTTTCATTTCTCCAGTAGAAGACTCGACAACTTTTGGTAAACCTTTTTACCGAATCCTAGACCTCAGCACCAGTTAATTTGATTGCAGCTGTGGTATTATCAGTTTTCCTATTCTTTAGAAAATGCTTACAATTGTTGCGGAAAGGATGATCAGGTTTCAATAAAGTACGATGACAATCGAACCAACAAACCTTTCGACTATGTTTAAGAAAAAAGGATTTAGGATCTTTTTTACGACAATAAGAACAAGCACGGTATCCGGCTGTGGATCAACCGGAAAGCATGCGATATGCAGGAAAATCATTGACCATCCACAGTAATGCCACTTTTAATTGAAAATTACGTTTCTTAGAGACATCGTAGGTATCCACACCGGCTTCCCAAGTTCTTTTATTTCTTTGATCAACGGTTGGAGGTAGACATCCAATTTTGCTTTAGGGTTACTAGGACCTGGAACGATCATAGATAAGAACATAAATTGCCTCTTCATGCATAACCAAGGTGATAAGTTGTACGGGGTGACAATCACGGGCCCACACGAGTAAGACTTCCCGAATTGGCCATAAGGTGAAAATCCGACTGTACACAAACCTAGGCGAACATTGCGAGGCTCACTTGCAAATTCTGGATGCTCTCTATCGAAATGTTTCCACGCTTCTCCATCACTTGGGTGTGCCATTGTCCCTCTTTCTCTTAATCGAGTGTTTTTATGGTGCCAACTCATCTCACCTGCTATGTGTTTGGTTGCAAATAGTCGTTGTAACCTTGGTGCACGCGGGAAAAAAATCAGTGGTTTACAAGGTATTCGCTTTCGGCCACTTAAATTCTTTTTACCTTTATACCGAGAGGCATGACATTTGGTACATTCCTCAAGATTAGCATTTTCTTCCCAAAAAAGCATGCAACCGGTAGGACATGCATCGATTTTCACATGGGGTAGTTGGAGTCCCTTAAGCAAATTCTTAATCTCTTGAAAATTGCGCGCCATTTGATTATTTTTTGGAATAATGTCACTAATGTACAAGATAAAACCATTGGCGCATCTAAGAGATAAGTTATTCTCACATTTGAGTGCTACCAACCTAGCAGCCGCTTGCAACAAACGCATACTACTTCCCTCATACACTGGTTGTTCGGCTTTATTTAACATTCTAAAAAATGATGAAACTTGGGGATGTGGGGTATAACAAACTTCTTCATCGCTAAGGTCGTCGAGATTAAGTCGAGCCTCCATTATTTGCTCAACATTATCACGTAATGCATCTTCAACCAATTCCCGTTAAGGATTCTCACTAACTACGGTACTACTTGAACTCTCTTAGGTAGCCAGTTTCTCATCGTGATACTTTCATTCATAATAATTATCAGTAAAACCATTCGATCATAGATGATTTTGAACCTCCCTTTTCGATTTAAAATCTAATTTATCGCATTTCTTACATGGATACCTCATTTCACCCCCTGAATCCTTAAACTCACTAGATTGTTCCGCGACTTCAATAAACTCTTTCACCCCATTTGCAAATATCAGCTTGGGTTTCTTTTTTTCGTCTAATCTTTCATACATCCACTGTTGTTCTAATCTTGTAATGTTATTATGTATCTACATTCAATATATATATGTTATATAAATAAATTATCTTAATTAACAACAATGATAATCAATAATCACACACAACAAATTAAACATTTATTATTATCAACAAGTATAATTAATTTTTTTCAATTGGGTCCTTATCACTCCAACCTAAACCTATCAATCTACGTTTCAAGTCACTAGCAAATACCACTTGTAATTTATTAATGAGGAAAAAATTCGACAGCAATTCCCTTTTGTTCTCTAAATACACAATGTTGAATAAATATTTACTCAATATATGCATTCAGAGAACATTAAAGGAATTGTTACCGAACTCTTTGCTCATTAATAAATCACAAGTTATGTGTTTACTACCCAAGTGACTTGAAACGTAGAAAGACAGTCCAAAAACGGGGACTATTTAAATTAGCTCAATTGAACATGATTAAGCCAATATCAACACATGTAATAATTTTAACATCCACAACACATGTAATAATTAGCTACTAACATTTAAATTAGCTCAATTGAACATGATTAAGCCAATAATTAGCTACTATCGTAAATCAATTAAAGACAATCAAATTAACTAACAACAACAATAATTTCATCATCAAAAACAATAATGCTACTATCCTAAGTCAATTAAAGACAAACAAATAATTAAGACGGAGGGAGGAATTAACTAACAACAACAATAATTTCATCATCAAAAACAATAATGGCTACTATCCTAAGTTAATTAAAGACAAACAAATGATTAAGACGGAGGGAATTATTAACTAACAACAACAAAAATTTCATCATCAAAAACAATAATGGCTACTATCCTAAGTCAATTAAAGACAAACAAATGATTAAGACGGAGGGAGGAATTGAAATAAAGGTAAATATTTTACCTAATGATAAAAATAAGCAAGCACGGTGAAAGGCAGCGACATCAAGTGACAGTGGTGGTCGTCGGAGGTAGGTAGTGGTGGTCGTCGTCGGATATACAACAAATAAATAAAGAAAGATGGAGTAAAAAATTAAAAGGAGAAAAGTGATAAATTAAATGAAGGATCAAAAGAAACTTACCAGGGAAATACCGTCAGTTGGTGGTAGTAGTTGGAGGTGGTTGTAGGAGGTGTTAGCCGAGGTGTGAGTTGTCGAATTTGGGGATTTGGGGGTTAGGTTTTAGGAAAAAATCGAATTGGGGGAATGAGGGAGACGACGGCCTGATTTTCTATTTAATGAAAACCCTGACGGAAATTCCGTCAGATTCCCGCGTCTACGGAAAGCTTACTAACGGAATTTCTGTCACATGATAGTTTGACAGAGGCTAATAAAGTTTGATGCGAGAATATGTATAGACGGAAATTCCATCAGGAAAATTTGACTTTCCTACGGAATTTCTGTCATTATTTATTGTTAGTGACGGAAATTCCGTCAGTGACCGTCAGTTAATTTTGCCGCCATTGACTTTAGTCAACGCGCCATTTTTCACTCACGGAATTTCCGTCAGGACTATATTTCCGTCAGTTTTCTGTCACAGTTCCTTCAGTTTCCGGAAATTACTGACGGAGTATTTTCTGTCACAAGAAGGCAAGGATGCGATATAAAACAAGAATTAAAAGGAACTAGGGTGAATGGGTTCATTAATGTAAGTATAGGTCAATTATGGTGGGGGGTTAGGACTAGTCTAATGGTGAGTCTAAACATGTCTCCACCTCTCGGTGCAAGACGGATTAAAAGGCAAGCCTCCACCTCTCGGTGCGAGACAAGCCCTAGTTTAAGGTTCGATTGGGTTCGCGCCCTAACTTCCCCCTAAACATCCAACACACACACACAAAAATAATACAAGAGTGAGCTCTCACTCAAACTAGTAATAAAACATGGAAAAGACTCAAATTACTCAATCAAGCATTCCAACAAACACCTTGTGTGCACAAAACAAGTAGACTACCAACAGACTCAATCTGTATGCCCAATTACCATAATCGACCCATAAACCTACAATAAATCACCCATCTTAACCTAGCAATACACTACTCACTCATATTAATAGAGGAATACATTAATGATAAAGACTTCAATATGAAATAAAAAAGAAAAGACATATTCAACATGAAAACTAGGTAAATAAACAAGAACAAGTAATGAAATAGAAATGAGAAATTATACCAAAATTGTACGCAAGATTGAAACTTGAATTAATAATGGAAGAAAGAGTCTCCTCTTGTATTCAAATTACAACCCAAATGTTCACTAGTAACTAAGAGAAAGACTAGATCTAACAATAACTAACTAGGAAATTGAGTAATTCTCACTAATTAAGAGAGATTAGCGTACTAATTAGGGAGATATTCCTTATTATTTACTATGGTTCTTGTGTTTAGGGTTGTGTGTCAAAAATGAATTAGGAGATGGGTATTTATAGGTTGGTGGGAATAGGAGGTCAAAATAAGAAGAAAAGAAATATACAGACTGGGGGGTTCCAGCCAGCCGGCCAGCCGCCGGTGGCCTGGACCGGCTGGCGCCCCCTGCTCTTTCTTTCTCTTCTTTTATCTTCCTCTCTTCATGGTTGCCCCAGCCGGTCTGGCCGGCTGCCGGTGGGCTTGGCCGGCTGGCGCCCTCTGCCCTTTCCGCCGTCGTTTTCAAACTTTCTCAATCTTGTCGTCTCCCCAGCTGGTTTGACCGGCCGCCGGTGGGCTACACCGGCTGGCGCTACCTGCTTTATTCTCTTTCTTTTCGTTCATTCTTTGGGCAATAAGTGGGTGCTAAAAAAATTTCTTAAGGAGGTGTTGACGAAGAAGAGGAGCATAACCAATGATGGACTTGTAGCCTTGACAGGAGAGTGTAGTGCGGTGCTTTTGAACAACATGCCTAAGAAACTTCAAGATCCGGGGAGCTTTTCTATACCTTGTGTGGTGCGAAACATTCCGATTTCAAGAGCTCTTTGTGATCTAGGAGCTAATGTTAGCATCCTTCCTCTTACCCTTTAAAAAGGCTTAGCCTCGAAGATTTGAGACCCACCTCCATGACCATACAACTTGCCGACCACTCGGGCAAATATCCTAAGGGAATTCTTGAAGATATCCCGGTCAAAGTGGGTAATATCTACATCCCCGCCGACTTTGTGGTCTTAAACATCCCCGAAAATCAACAAACCCCAATTATCCTTGGGAGACCATTCATGGCAACCGGAGGTGTTATCATTGATGTCAAGAAAGGGCATCTCACCTTTAATGTTGGTGAGAGCAAAATTGATTTTTCTTTGATGGAGGCTTTGTCCAAGCCAATGGTGGAAAGTGTCTATTCGGTGGATGTCATTGAAGGCATTTTTGGTGATTTGAGAAAATAGAAGAGTGATGTAAATGATGATTCGATGGATCTTGTGGTTTTGGAGAGTTCTAGGGAGAATGAAATAGATTGTCTTATTGATGATGAAATCGAAGCATATATTTGAACTCCCCAATTCCATTTGATCTAAGCTCTATTGAAGGTGATCCTTGGCTCCTTGACTCATATTCTAGTTGGGAGAGCCAAGTTGATGAGATTGAAGAGGCCATGAGAGAAAATTGCTTGGGAAAATCTCTTCTTGATGAAGAAAACGGTGAAGTTGAGGTCTTGCTTCCTCCTTCACCTACCACTTTGAAGACTTCTATGCCCTTGCCTCTTGATCCTCTTGAGAGGGTGAGTGTTTTCACACTCTTTACCCCTCCCGTCTACCATGATAGGCCACCCAAAATTACCAAGGGGTGTGGAGAGTTGCCATGTGAGTCTAGCTATATCTTGCCAACATCTCCTACTTTATACGACGAAGAAGACGGTGAAGAGTCGATCGAGCTTGGGTTGAGTTTGTCAGTGTATCATTCCTTGAGTCCCCTTGCTAGTTACGTGTGCTTGTTTATGGAGTTCACTCAAGAATTTGATAGGTTGCTCCGGGCTTTGGGCAACGATGATGCAAAACGGAGGCAAAATTGACAAGCTTCCCTTGTGGGTACGAGTAAGTGGACCACTTCACTCCCTTAAGGGGGGGTAGAACTTGGTGATGAAGGCTTTTGAGAGACTATCCCAAGTGGTGAAAGTTCCCGGTTCATGGGAATTCAACCATTTTCTTGCATTGTTCTTCAAGGAGAAGGGAAATAGCATGAGTAAGATTTGGTCTTCAGTGATCCCATTCCTCTTGTTTCTTCCCACCTTCTCCTTAAAACCTACCAAGTGCTCATGAGCATCTTCATTCTTCAACCCGTGAAAGATGTATTGTTGAATGAATGAGATGCGATGATGACGGAGTTCAAATGTGTTGGGGGAATAGCTCCGTAGTTAATGGCCGAGCAAGACCGGTTAGGGTCCGGCCTATTGTAGTAGCCAATGGGTTGGTCCGCCATCTCTAGGGTGAAAGGGTTGTTTGTTGGTGAAATGGGTGAAATTAGGGAATTTGGCGAGTGGTTGTTGTTTGAATTTTTAGGGAAAGTGCGTGAGTTTATGGGTGGTGTGGATATGGAAATGTTTGTGGGTATGATGAGGGGTGATAAAGTGGGAGGTAGTGTTTGTGAAGTTGAAGGCTCAATTGTGGGTGGTGGAGTATTTATGGGGGTAAGAATAGGTGGGGATTCTCTTAAGGAAGCAAGAGCTTGTCTTCTTCTAGCCCGAAAAGTTTTCTCTATCTCTCGATCGAGAGGAAAGAGTGGCCCGATGTAACACCTGCTCATACACTCAAAAGAGAGTCAAATGGCCCTAATGCACCTTGATGCACTAGGACAAAAGGAGAAAACCAGTAATAAATTGAATTAAGCCTAAAACCGACTAAGCTACCTTATCCTATATCGCCGTCCCCGGCAACAGCGCCATTTTGACGCGAAGTTAGTCGCCCTCCCCCGGTCAAACAAATAACTCAACTAATGCAGTAGGGTAGTCGAGGTCGAACCACAAGGACGGTGATTAAGGCTCTAAGGTAAGTTGATTGAATTCTAGTTTAATTCTAGCTAGAAGCAAATTGGAGGTGATTAATGCTAAACAAGACTAACAAGAAGGCAAAGATGCGATATAAAATAAGAATTAAAAGGAACTAGGGTGAATGAGTTCATTAATGTAAGTATAGGTCAATTATGGTGGGGGTTAGGACTAGTCTAATGGTGAGTCTAAACATGTCTCCACCTCTCGGTGCAAGACGGATTAAAAGGCAAGCCTCCACCTCTTGGTGCGAGACGAGCCCTAGTCTAAGGTTCGATTAGGTTCGCTCCCTAACTTCCCCCTAAACATCCAACACACTCACAAAAACAATACAAGTCTAATCTCTCACTCAAACTAGTAATAAAACATGGAAAAGACTCAAATTACTCATTCAAGCATTCCAACAAACACCTTGTGTGCACAAAACAAGTAGACTACCAAAAGACTCAATCTTTATGCCCAATTACCATAATCGACCCATAAACCTACAAGAAATCCCCCATCTTACCCTAGCAAACACTACTCACTCATATTAATAGAGGAAGACATTAAAGATAAAGACTTTGATATGAAATAAACAAGAGAAGACATATTTAACATGAAAACTAGGTAAATAAACAAGAACAAGTAATTAAAAGACAAGTAATGAAATAGAGATGAGAAATTATACCAAACTTGTAAGAAAGATTGAAACTTGAATTAATAATGGAAGAAAGAGTCTCCTCTTGTCTTCAAATTACAACCCAAATCTTCACTAGTAATTAAGAGAAAGACTAGATCTAACAATAACTAACTAGGAAATTGACTAATTATCACTAATTAAGAGAGATTAGAGTACTAATTAAGGAGATATTCCTTATTAATTACTAGGGTTCTTGTGTCTAGGGTTGTGTGTCCAAAATGAATTAGGAGAGGGGTATTTGTAGGTTGGTGGGAATAGGGTGTCAAAAGAAGAAGAAAAGAAATTTGCAGACTGGAGGGTCCCAGCCGGCCGGCCGGCCGCCGGTGGCCTGGACCAGCTGGCGCCCCCTGCTCTTTCTTCCTCTTCCTTTCTCTTCCTCTCTTCATGGTTGCCTCAGCCGGCTGCCGGTGGCCTGGACCGGCTGGCACCCCCTGCTCTTCCTTCTCTTCTTTTCATCATTTCTTCTCGTGTATTTGTTTTGTGACGGTTTCTCGGTTCTCATCTCGTCTCGTGCTTGCCTTGACATATTTCTATAAATTGAGACTGAATTAAATTGTATAAGAGTACATGGGATGAGGGACAAAATACGATAAAACCGATGCTAAACTAAGCTAAAGACGCCGAAACATAAGAGAATAATGAGGGAAGACGGTCTAAAATAATCGTATATCAATACTAATTGGTGAGAAACTATTGATTTATTAAATATTCATTTTATTAAAATATAATTTATTTTAACACAATCAAACGGGTTAGTTTATAATATTGGTCATGTCAGAAATAAGTCAGGTGACTCGCGTCAGAACATGCTCAGAAGCATGTCAGAGCTGTCGTATGCTAACCGTCTTACAACTGAAATATTTAATTTGTCTAAAAAATAAATCAAGTTTGTTATTTTCTCTTTAATCATATCAGTACTTACATCAATTCTAATTTAGTAATTATAAACATCAAGTTTTTTATACAATTTTTTATTCATAATGTTATTTTGAATGTTTTAATTATTTTTTTAATACTTATTTCATGTTTGATATAAGAGTGTTAATGTATTGGGTTTAATTTTTTATATGAAGTATTCTATGTTTACGCCTGTGAATTCCAAAATTTAATATTATTTATTTATTTAAATATATGATAGAAACAATGTTCGAAAAACAAAGCCGGACAATTTTCACGGGGTTAAAACTAGTTAACAAATATAACACCTCAAATGTGACAATGTCTAAGTTATCGCAACCCAATAATAGCTCGTTCAACATCTCAAGTCAACAGTCAATTACACAAGTGCGTGTTACAAATCACACGACACAATGTCTAGCGTGCTACAAATCACACGACAACGAGTGGTACTTAAACTACACGACAGCAACAAGGCTAATGGACATGAGTACATGCTACAAATTACATGGCACAATATCAAGCATGCTACAAATCACATGACAACAATTGGTACTCAAATCACACAGCGAATGTACTCGACAAAAGTATATTAGGATTTCTAAAAGGTAGGATTTCCTATGGATAGGTTGATGATCAACGCGTCATGGTGCTGCTCTTCTACGTCATGTGCGTATGCTTCGTCGAAGAAGACCGATGGAAGGTTCATCCTACTTAACTTACATGAGGATTCGGGTTTAATTTGTCTCCCTTGCTCTCTGGGACATGCCTTTTGGCTGCTGAGTAGTTTAACACACAAATTTATTTGTTACAGGAAATATAAATGAGGAAAGAAAGTTATAGAGAAGGATGGAATAAGTGTTTAACGTTGTTCTTGAAAATGGGATACACAAGGTGTCCTTCAGCCACGATGCACTGAACATGAAAGGCATGATACGATGAGGTACAAGTGTGCTTCCCAGTTTACTTTCAAGAAGGTCTCAAAGTAGTAGCACCTTATAGATACGATGAGGAACAAGTGTGCTTCAAATAAAGTTCATTTGAATTTTTAATTCTGGAACAAAAGGTTGACTGAGCACACTGCTTTTTGTGGCAGTGGTGGAGTCAAAGTACTGTTTTGCAGCTATTTCTGATCTGATCGAGCCCCACTCGATTACTGTATTGATTTCAGTTAGTAGCCGAACTCGGGCAAATTAACTTTGACTTTGTGGCACTTAACCAAAGCTATAAGCATACCCTCTTTTAAAGTAACTACAACAATAACAACATACAAGTGTAAAGCTTATATCGGATAGGCATTACTATGAAATTTAGCTCGAATGCTCGTGTATTGAACAACGGTGGATATCACAGCTCTGTCAACTTATGTCAGACTTAATTTAGCAACCCCGGTCTATGAACTATTATGTAAGCTTGTAAAATTTCACTGAATATTGATTTTTTGTAATGGAATATTTCATCACATCCTCTTGTTTGTTATGGGACTCAAACTTAAATTTCCTGATATTTTGGTTTTCTTTATTTCATTTGTTTGTACAAGAAATTTATGTTTTAAATTACTGCTTATAACACACGGAAAGCAACGAAAGATTTTCAAAATGCTTCCCAAAATGCGGCACTTGTATCTTGAGGTTTTATGTTTTAGCGTTCATATTCATGAAATTAGCTAGCTCATTTGTACGAAACTAGTGTCTTATTTCCATTCATGCTCCTGGTTTTCGTCTAAGTTTTTCTGTTATAGTTTACATGTGAACACGACACCGGATGGTGTAGATGTCCATTAGCTCACTTGTTATGGTCTTATGGACTTTGTTAGCTAATGCCAAACCGTGTATAGCTTGCTCTTTACGCCTTCCTTTTTAAAGAGCAACTTCAGCATTTTTTAAGGAACTGTCGGGGGGATTATTTTGGATAATTATGGGTTGGGTGAAAAACTAGGTCAACACACAGTCGATTCGGGTCAGGCTTAGAGGTCGTATCAATATCTTGCGTAAAATGTTTCTCCTTTTGTTTTGTGCAAGTTACTGAAAAAGAGTCATCTTGGTCTTCGTGAATTTCATAATTTTTTTAGGTTCATGGTTAGCTATGGAAAAAGGAAAATTCACGATACTGTAGATTTGTAACTTAGTTTCTTTTCTTTGCAGTTCCAGATTGTTACATTATTAGATCAAGTAAAATCTTCATGGATGGCAAATCTGTAGACTGTAGGTGTAGTTATAGTGATTGTGTCAGCTCATGTAAAACATCCCACCGTTGACATTTGGGACTCCTGCATCTTCAACTCCGAGATTTTGTAAATTAAAATTTCAGACCCGAAACAGATAGCAAACATACTCTTAAATCAAAACAAAATTGAAAGAAAGGGGATATTTGGTGTGCGGGGTTGAGACAAAATGGTACGGTGTAGTGGTTGTTGCAGTTTCATGACGAGATAGGTGCTTGGGTTAGTAGGTGCCAGAGTTATGACGAGGTTGATTACAAGATGGTGCATGGTCGTGGTGTAAGTTGGGTGCGTAGGGTTGTAGCTTGGTGAAACTGTTAATAGTGCAAGATTCTAGGATCGGGAATCATCTGTACACAAATTAAGTATATGTTGAGAATGTGAAGATTGTGTATTGCCACTTTTCATTTATTCGATCACGCAACTTGTGATCCAATACTGATTCATTCTAATTTGCCATCTTGTTCTTTTTTGCTCCACTGCTCGTTGGTAAGGCGGGAGCTTCAAGCCCGAGATTGTGGCTACACCTATCAATTTATGTTTCAGTACATGCCATCTATTCATTACTTGTGCCGTTTTAGGCTCACATTAACCCAAGCGTTCAGTTTTATTTTGATTGACCCTCAAAGTATTACTCACAGTAACTGCGTGTTTCTCCGATAATTTGTTGCCCTTTTCTTTATTTGTTCCTGTAAGGTATGCGACGTAAACTGAATTTTCCTGACATTTTAGTCTCTTATTTCATTTGTTATGCAAGAAGATTCATGTTAGTAGTGACTGCATGTGCAATACACGGGAAAGAACGAAAAGAGATATTCTATAAGCCGGAATTGGTTTGCTCGGAGGAGGGTCGTTGGTGGATTTTCGAACTTTTCCAAGTGTACCGAAGACATATTTTCGAGAAGTTTATGTCAAGGGCTCACATTTCAAATTATTTCCACAAAGCGGGAAAATTAGTTATAAGTAAACCAGGCAAAAGCAACCCGACTTGATTGACCCGACCCGAATGACCCGACCCGTGACCCGAAATGACTCGCACTATAACACCCGAATGTGACCCGAAACTCGATTGGACCCGACCCGACCCGAACATAACCCGATATTTCTTGACCCGTAACTTACCCGACCCGAAAATAACCCGATTCAAAACCAGTCAACCCCAAAATGACCCGACAAAACATAACTTTAATTGAACCAAAAACACATAAAATGGTCTTTTGTCTCTTATTCTTTGACCCAAAAATTACCCGACCCGAGATAACCCGACCCGGGTGACCCGAAACGGTCCCGACAACAAACCCGAAACAAACCCGAAACCCGAAATGACCTGACTCGACCCAAATTAACCCGAAATCAACGACAGATCCGAACTGGTCCGACCCGAACCCGACCCGATTGATCCGTTTGCTAGGTCTAGTTATAAGTATGTTCAGCTTTATATTATAACGCTATACTTATCTACTCATATTCTCTTTCAGCATTAGCTTTCATCTCTTCTATATTTTAAGCCCATAAATCTTTACTCTGGATTTCATCAATCAGAAATCATTTCCATTTTTTTTTCTCATATTTTTTTTTCAAACTTTCATCAACAACAAACCCGACTATCTCAATGTTCATCAAGTCATGAGTTTTGATCTCACAAGTGAAGAATCTAGATTTATCGACCTCCCTAGTGCTTATCTTCTAAGTCCAAAAATTGTTGCAATGAATATAATAACTATACATAATGATGGAAGCAAAATTTGGAGTTTGAATGGTAATGGGTTATGGGCTGATGAAACATGTGAATTTGGTCCACCTGGAAGGCATTTGGAGGCTTTACTACATGACTTTTGCCCTCAATCCACTGTTTTATTCACCCATAAGCAAGGTCACGGTTATGAGGGTTGTCTGGAGGGGCGGCGGCCTAGGGCCCAATGTAGAAAGGGGCCCACTTTTCTAGATTTTAAAATAATAATTGTAAAAAAAAATTAATTTGCCAAAACAAATAAATGTTTTTCTAATTTCTCGCATGGAGTCATCTTCTCCCCTTATTTTATTCCAAGACTCGAAATCCAAACTTTTTTCTTCTTTAATTGTAATTTAAAATATTTTAAAAAACTCATCTTCTAATTCTCAAGCAATGACTACTTGATTTAGACGGGACAATGTTAAGGTATATGGTCATTGATTGGGCCTTAATCATAACCTTAAATTTTTAGTTGAGTTAGTTCTCCAATATGGTATTAAAACCTCGTGCTCTCGCTTAAAGTTAACTTGTTAAGAGTTAATCTTTTTCCGTTACTACTACCCACCACCTTTACTCCACCTTCAACAACCTCAAGAATTCGAGCAAACTTACTACCAATATCATGGTCACTAATCACTACTACTTCGATAAAACTATCACCAAGATTCTAGGTAATCACTCTCTCGACCAAATTAACACCAAAATTATATCATCTCAGTACTAAAATTCGACTACCAACCCTTTGTTTACCGTTAAAATTCGGCCACGACCCCTTAGTAGATATCTTATTTTTAAGCGAAAGAAAAACCACCCACCCAATACCCGGCAATGTTCCGCCGAAAATCCACAATGTCTCTTCCGCTGCACTTAAGAATCGCATTAAATCCGCTCAAAATTATGAACATTATCCTTCGATAGCTACCAAAATTTGGCCACCATAAAAAAATGTTTTTCGTTTATGACCACCTGTTTAGTCTTCACTACTTTTAGCAAGTTGAAGCTCACTAAATTTTAATCAATACAAGTTAGAAGTGATCAACATGACAATGTTGTTTTTTTTAAATAAATCCCGAACATTGTCACTTCAAATTTTCCGGCAAATACTTGTAAGGGAATTAAGTTTCGTAGTCCCAACTACCTAGTCTCTGTTCGATTATTGAATAATATGCAAATTATAAGATTTTTTGGAAGTATATGATAAACAAGCAAATTCACACATTGTTCACTCCATATAAGTCTTATAATTAATGCAAGCTTCAAGGACAAAAAAAATCCTTCACAAAAGAATATATCAGTCCTATAATCATACAAAGCATACATCCACTTTCGCAATAATCATCAAGAGCATCATCAGCCACAAATGGAACTATCATACATTGCATGCATCGTGAAATCAAATGCAGGAGGCAATCCCGATTAAACGCAAGTTACGCAATGGAAATACAACGCTATCTTATATGTATTCCAAGATAGATGCGTAACCTCGGAGTTGTTGCAATAATACCAGATTTAATACCTTAAATTGCCTAAATATGGAATAAGACCCATATAGGCATATATGTCTAATGTTCACTACTTCATGTCAAAAAATAGACAGTATTGACATATCAAGAAACATTTTGCTAATTACATTCCACATTTAGATTCATGTATCGGTTAGATATACACTAACCATATAAACAGATAGAGTTCCACTTATTTTCGTTTAAATTCAAGCATTAAACATAAAAATTTAGTTACCAGAGGAACTAAATCTAATAACGCACCATGTTTTAATACGAATGCATATTTCTCAAATTAATACTTGCTTCTTTACATATTTATATTTTACATAACCTAATATTTTGAAATTTGGTAAATCCAATGAAGGAAAGAGGCTGCCCCACAAGAATCCACAATAATATAAAAATCCGCAGCAATTAAAGAATTTGTAGTTGCACAAATATGTAACGTATAGGGAGCAAAACAACTACTGCAAATTTATAACCTATCATTGAACAACTTCATTCATATTCTAAATTGGAAATTACGTAAATACTACAAATCCGTACCATATAATTGAATAAATTCGTTTGTACTGTTGCTACTGGTGGTTTATGCGCATTATAGCAAGAAGGTTGACGCGGTGGAGGGTGAAGGATGACACGACGACGGCGCGTGGTGCAGCGTGAAGGACAACCTCACTGATACATGGCGAAGTAAGAATAAAGTAAGGGCAATGTAACAGGGCTGATTACACGTGACATCCATGTGTTTAGATGGAAATAAGCGTGATTCGTGGTAGCGTTGAAGAAGAAGAAGAAGATGAAGGGGCAGTTTTTTATGTGATGTAGAGTTTATATTGAATAAATAGGGTTTTTATTAACTTCCGTTTAATTAATAAAACTCATTTGCATCGATTTTGAAGTACAACCAGTGCAAAAAGCTTAGCGCAAATAAGTCAGTTGTGCTACTACAACCGATACATTATACCAAATACGTCCGTTTATTTAGGACTGATGCAAAAAACTCCCTCAAATACGTCGGTTTCAACAACAAAAAACCGACGCAAAAAGTGATGCTAAAGGGCGAAAAATGGATTCCCGCCAACACTGGATTCTTTTTGCGTCGTTTTTCGTTAGAACTAATGTAATTCAATCGACGCAATAAGGGTTTTTTCTACTAGTGTTCATTTGTTATGAAAGAAGATTCATGTTAGCAGTGACTGCATGTGCAATACACGACAAAGAACGGATAGAGATATTCTATATGTCAGAACTGGTTTTCTCGGAGGAGGGCCGTGGTGGATTTTCGAACTTTTCCAACTGGTATAATTAGGACTTTGAATCCTTTTAAAATGAATATTTTCTTTCAAAAAATATATTAACTATCATTTGAAGATAAAAGTGTTACTTGATTTACATATTTTTGCTGAAAAATACATTATTTTGACCAAAACACTTTAGTTTTTAATGTTGACTTCCCGGTTAATGATTTTGAGTCATTTTCTTCCTACCGCAAATGAATTTCTATAACCTTTTTTTTTATAAAAAAATCTATTGTAAACCTGTTAACCAAAAAGTGATGACTTTATGCCAAAAAAATAAAAAAAATTGTTGTACAATAAATTTTCTTATTTTTTTTTCCATTTTTTTAAATAGTAAATAAGAAATTACTCGTTTTAAAAATTCAGTTTCTATAAATACTTCTTATAAACACATTTACTAAAGTAACTCCTATAAAGTACACTTTAATAAAATAAATTGTTTTTCGTTCAACTCCAAATTTTTATGTTATTCAGCCTTTTTATGAATTTCTTCCGTTTGTCACTTAACCAATTTTAACTTTGAAACGTATGATTATTTGGACAAATGGAGAATAAGTTCAAAACCAGTTAGAATAAGTCACCAGAATTGCATTTGGAATCAATTTTTGATCAAAGTGTATTTTGAATGAGAAATTTTAAAAAAATTATAAGTGAGTAATTTTAGAAAAAAAAAAAGAATATAAAAGAAAGTAACTTCGAACTTACTATTTTCTAAACTGATATCTTATTATACTTGATCGATTCGTTATTCAAAATTTTTATATTATTTATAAAACTGATTTTAAATGACTATAATCTCTATCTTATTTTACCTCGTGATCGGTTATTTTCAACATATTTTTTTCTTTTCTCTATTGATTTATTAATTTGTTGAATATTATCTTTTATATTCATTTTTTAGCGTACTTTTCTATTTAATCATTTTTTTTATCTAATTCTCTATTTTTTCTAAAACATTAACCAAAATTTATTTTTCACAAAGTAAATTTTATCTCTCTTTTTTTTTTTTTTTATAAAAATCTTAAAAATAAAGTTATATATCAATTTTTGAATGAGATAGTTTCATATTATATTAGGTTTTGATTTCTAAATTAGAGAAAATAAATAACTAACTTATTTAACTTGATATGCTACTTTTTTAAACGTGATAAACCCTTTTATATATATTTTTCAAGATTATAAATTTTAAATTAAAATTAATAAAAAAGTTAACATAAATTCACAATATTCATAAACATAAATATTTATTTAGCTAAATTTTTAAATTATCCTTGTTATGAAATAAAACGATTAAAAAATATTCTGATTTGTAATAACATAAAAAACATTACCAAATTTTGTGCATAATTTTACAAAAGTTTCAATTTTATTAGATAAAATAAAAGAATACCAATTTTTTTTAAATAATCAAGTATTTTCAAAATTTTATATCTAAATAACATTGATATGATCTATATTTGTCTAAATTTCCTTGAGCATTTGTATTTTTTTTTAAAACAAGGTTTACGTTTTACTTAACATAAATTTATCTTGATTCAAGTCTTGAGAGATTTCGCCACGATGTTTGTTAATTCGTGACTACGCAAATGCATTGCCACAGACAAGATGTATGTCGTGGCTTAAAAAAATATTTGCCACGGAACATGTCGTGGCTAAATTAATTATTAGCCACGGGTATTGCCAAATTCGTGGCGCAAGTGACTTTTTGCCACGAGAAAATATTTCCCGTGGCATAAAATTTTTCTAAATTATTAAAAGAAATGTTTCCCATGGCTAAACAAAATTAAGCCACGAATTATAAATTTCCGTGGCATAAATCGTGGCCAAAATGTCAGTTTATTGTAGTGTATACACATCTACTCATATTCTATTTCAGCATTAGCTTTCATCTCTTCTATATTTTAAGCCCATAAATCTTTACTCTGGAATTTCATCAATCTGACATCATTTTTTTTTTCAAACTTTCATCAATTTTTTCTATTTCTTTGTTTCTTTCCTCAACTTCACCAAGAATCCGTTCTATTTCTTTAAATGTAAAACCCATTTTTTTTCAAAATACTTGAGTAATACCCATTTTCGTTTTTAAAAGTACATACCCATTTTCTTTGTTTAAAATCATACCCATTTTACAAATAATTTCTTCAAACCTTACCATACCCCCATTGTTTTTCTGTAAGTTTGTTGTTTGTTTATGGTTATTTTGTGCTTTAAACTTTATCAGTATCGTGTGTGTTTTTGTTTTTATTTTTGAATTTTAAAAACCCTTTTCTCGCCTTGTACAAAACTTTAATAGGTTGAATCCCCCATTTGAGAAGATTTCTTCCGAGTTGTGAGAAAAAATCTTGTTCAAACTTTCAGTTCGAGAGGTTGGCAGGCATTGTCGGTTGCGTGTCGAAGAAGATTTTATCCCTAACAAAAGACCCGCAATTTTGTCGGCTTCAGATGTATTCACAAATGTCAATATGTATACCTGATGAAGTACAATGACGCAAATTTAAAGGAGTTGAGTGGAGGCAGTTTTTATGTGACTAATGATTGATTTAATGTAAGAAATATTATGAATTTTAATGTTTCTAATAAAGGTCAACAACATGTCCATTATTGAATTGGTTTTTGATACATCGATTCTACAAAGAATTTTACGATAATTGTGATATGGGCCCATCTTTCAAAGAGTAAAAATTGTCAACCCAGCCAAGCTACATCTGATATTTACTCTTTTTAAACCATGAGTTGGAGTCAAAAGTATATGCAAGTAGCATCTCCTCCTCTTTTCTTGGGATCTAAGATTTCTTTTTATGGGGTTTTACATTGGTTAGCAGGGAAAGCAACTATTCATGACCGACTCGATAAGCCCGACTATCTCAATGTTCATCAAGTCATGAGTTTTGATCTCACAAGTGAATAATCTAGATTTATCGACCTCCCTAATGCTTGTCTTCTAAGTCCAAAATTGTTGGAATGGGTATCATAACTATACATAATGATGGAAGCAAAATTTGGAGTTTGGATGGTAATGGGGTATTGGCTGATGAAACATGTGGATTTGGTCAACCTTGAAGCGATTTGGAGGCTTTACTACATGACTTTTGCCCTCAATCCACTGTTTTATTCACCCATAAGCAAGGGCTTGCCAATTTGTTAATGGCTTCCTCTGAATCAACTCATGCAAAGACCTATTGTTTTGAGACCAAGGATACACTGTTTAAACCTGAGGGAGTAGTCTATTTGGATGTCTTCAAGAAAACATTGTTATGCCCCTCGAACCCTCTTGGACTCGGCTCATCTCCTCAACAGAACTAAGGGAAGATGGTGACCCACTGCTATCGTTTATGTTGTCGGTACAAACTAATACTTTGTTGTCTTAGCGGTTTATAGTTGACTGCACTTACAAGTTTATATGGCAAATTTCATGAGGTAGACACTCTATATGATGTGTCTGGATATGATAGAAATGGGATGACCCGACAACTTTGAGTAAAATAGTACGCTCCTTCTCAAGGAAGATGAAGTTGCTAAAGTAAGATGACCACATCTAGCCGCTTGCGAAAAACGAGACAATATATGGATTGGAATCTGTAGCATACCATCTAACCCAAGAGTCCTTGTGGTAGGCTTTCTCTCGGACCCAAATAGAAGACTGTGAGTCGGATACTTGAAATGAGCACACGGTTTCCTTGATGGGCAGCTATGGTGGAAAGGTCAAAGGAAAAGGTACTAAAATCAAAGGAAACAATGTATGTGGATTGGGTATTATCATAAGCAAGCCAGTGCATGGCGCCTTGGGCATAAATACCTTGTTGTTTTATGGTTAGTTTGGTATTGCTTGACCAGTTTGGCCGATCCATGCTATAGTCTTGCCAAGAATTACTAGTTAGGGAATAAATAAAAAGGTGAGTAGGAGGTTTCAGTGATTCATATCTTGGAAATTTCGTAGCTGCCACTTTTAAAATCACCAGTATGAGGGTCAAATCCGAGATCAAGGACACGATTTAGTTAATGGATTCCACAACATATAAAGTTAACTCCACCTGGAACACCTCAATTAAATGGTGTGTCCGAACGGAGAAATCGAACATTACTTGATATGGTTCGATCCATGATGAGTCACACGGTAGTACCTGATTCACTATGGGGTTTTGCTCTTTTGTCAGCTGCTCTTATACTTAACCGAAGTCCGTCTAAAGCTTTAGACAAGACTCCATATGAGATATGGAAGGGAACGGTCCCTAACTTGTCCTTTATTCGGGTTTGGGGCTGCGAGGCTTATGTCAAGTGGAGACACGAGGATAAGCTCGGCGCGCGATCGGTCAAGACATACTTTATTGGTTATCCAAAAGGAATGTTTGGTCATTACTTCTATTCGCCTACCGAACATCGAGTTTTTGTTGCGGCTAGTGCAAAGTTCTTAGAGAAAGAGTTTCTCGAGAACAAGTCAAGTAATAGAACCTTCGATCTGTCGGAGATTCAAGAACCAACAACCGAGCAACCGATGGAGGAAGATGTTCCTTCAACTTCTGCTACGGTTAATATTCCTCAGGAACCTAGGAGGTCGGGTAGAGTCTCCATTCCTCTAGACAGATACATTGGTATGGTCGAGGAGAATGATAGAGATGACATTTTGCTCCTAGAGAGTAATGAACCCGCTACCTATAAAGGTGCCATGACCTGTTCCGACTCTAAGCTATGGCTTGAAGCCATGCAATCCGAGATGGACTCCATGTATGAGAATGACGTATGGGATCTTGTTGATTTGCCTGATAAGGTACGACCTCTTCAGTGCAAATGGCTTTATAAGATAAAGCATTCTGTAGAAGGACAACCAGACACCTATAAGGAACGACTAGTGGCAAAAGGTTTCACTCAAGTGCAAGGATTGCATTATGATGAAATTTTTGCACCCGTAGTTATGATGCGTTCTATTCGGATAATCTTAGCGATTGCCGCTTTTCATGACTATGAAATTTGGCAGATGGATGTGAAAACCGCCTTCTTAAACGGTTATTTGGAGGAGGAATTGTACATGGTACAGCCCGAAGGTTTCATTGATCCTAAAAATCCTAAGAAAGTGTGCAGGCTTAAGCGTTCCATTTCACTACAACAAAAAAGGCATTTTGCGACGGATTTGTTGCGACGGAATTCAAATCCGTCACAAAATTGACTTTGCGACGGAATTTTTGATGTTTTGCGACGGATGTTTTGCGACGGATTGCATTCCGTCGCAATACATCATTTTGCGACGGAAATTCCGTCGCAAATAATTTTTTTAGCGCGGAATTTTTGGCTCGCGCGGGAAAATATATTTGCGACGGATTAATGGATTTACGACGGAAATTCCGTCGCAAATCCATCCTACATCGGAAAATAACAGCACATTTCTTATGTTAATATAGAATCTCTCACTTCTTACATTGAATATGTGACTTATGAATTGAAGCGGAAAAACATGCGGTAAAAAAAATCGCGCGAGATAAATTCACGCGCGAAATGATAAAATGAAAAAAAAAAAAAAAAATTTGAATAGTGTTTGCGACGGAATTTTGAGACGAAATTTCCGTCGCAAAAATTTGCGACGGAATTTCCGTCGCGGAATCTACCTTTTGCGACGAAAATTTGCGACGCAGTGCTTGTGACAAAAATTCCGTCGCAAATGTCTTTTTGCGACGGAATTAACGGTATTTGCGACGGAATTGTCCGTCGCTATTCAGATTTTTTTTTGTAGTGT
>JAIUZE010020061.1:0-17081 GCA_022085475.1 Heliosperma pusillum
TTATTATTGATATGCAATTAGTCACATGATAGGATGTTTTCCCGTGACTGATTTATTATATGGTTGGTGTCGTGTTGACTAAGTACCCATAGAGAATTATGGATATATGGCGTCTTGACCATTCTAATTCTAAATGAGTAGCTTGGACCATGACATTGATAGGCCCGTACTATCTTTAACGAGCATACTGAGTTTGCCGCTTGATAGCTTTTGTGTCTCGGCTTGGTGGGTTTATATCCAAGTCGGGGCATGGTTGCCTAATCCGTTTTGGGGTTGGAACCAGCTTAAGTACTAGCCATCTCTGCTTAGGGGGTCGCCTAGTAGAGTTTCTCATATACGGTTATGTCATGGGACGGGGAACGGAATAGCTGTTGTCGCTAGGTCTGATCAGTCTAGGACTAGGATGTTTTCCTACCTTGTGGTATAGCCTCGAGTTACAGAAGTCTTCTATCGACTGTCCTAAGAACTTATGCCTGTTTGTAGAAGTATTGGTCTTTCATGTTTGTATGATTCTATGAGTTCTAGAAGGTGAGATGCAATCCGGCTAGGATTGATAGAGTTTGGATTAACGATTGTTAACTGATTCACATGATTACGTGTTGATTAGGGTTTGAGTGTATCAGGGCCATGTTACTTGGTAACCGCTGAGCCAGCATACCAGCTTCCCTACCTCGAGTTATATTTTATTATTGAATTCACATGATAGCTTTCATATGATAGGTTATATGTTAGTTAACTGTTTCATAACATGAAAACCATATCATACATGTTAAGGTTTTGTATTTTCTATATACATTGCTTTTATGTTTTTCATGTTTCATTAAACTCGACATTTCGTGGCTGGGAGAACTCGGAGTTACTCCCCACCGACTGTGGCTTCCGTGTTTATATTTAATGCGGTCGAACAGGTGGTGATGCATATTTTGGGGTACATGACGAGCTAGCGAGTGAAGTTTTACCTTGGACCTATATTCGGTTCATAGTTTGTATATTATTATACACTAGTTTATTTCCGTATTTATACGGGAGATATGTCTCCCGTCTTGTAAATTTCTTTTGTAGAATTTTATTCCGTATTGTAACGAACCTTTTTATTATGTAATGACACCTTCGTATTGTATTCGTATCTTTTATGTATTAAAAATATTTTTTTTCTTTCCGCAAATTTGAGGGTGTCACAACTTGATCAAGCTTGTAGTTGACCCCTCCATCCTCGTGGATTCGACAGCTTTATACTACTTATATAGGGTTTATCTTTGATGTTTGTTTTGACGACGAAACCTTCATCAAATGGCGCTGTTGCCGGGGATGGCGTAAGGAAACTCGTAGTTTGATTGTGTCTTATATTTAGCCAAGTTACTTGTTGTTTTTGTTGGTATTTAGTTGTTAGATTATTTGTAGAGTGCCTTGCATTATTGTCTTTCCCTAGTGTGCCCAAAAACACACTAGGAGTCTAACTTGTTTTTGAGTTGCTTTTGAGTGCATGCCTAGGGGTGAAGGGTTGTTCTTTAGCCATCCGGAGCCCGAAAGGTTTTTTAGGACTCTACGAGCTAATACACTTGCTCGGGTTAGGAATTCAAGAACGGTAAGCCGTCAACAAGACAATACTTCTATCGCTTCTACATCCACTCCAACAACCGATCACCCACAAAACGACACCATTGAACCCATATTCGAAAATCCCTTCTACAATACTCTACAAAACACACCACCAAATTCACCACCTACAATACCTCAACAACAAAATCAACCACAAATGACGACTTTACGTGATCGTAACTGACCCAATCATGATGATACCCAATCTCCAATCAATTTCGGTGTCTTGGCCCCAAATAACTTTGAGATACACCCGACTCAAATGAGTTCAATTGAGCGGGATAGCTTTGGAGGCCTTCCCGATGGAGATGCTCATGCCCACTTGAGGAAATTCAAAAGTAGAGTGGCAATCATGAAGAGGAATGGTGTGCCCGAAGAAACCCTTTGTCTAATGTTGTTCCCATTTTCTCTTAAAGACCGGGCGGAGAGGTGGTTGAATAACCATGCTCCAAACACTTTTACTACTTGGGATGCCCTAGCTAAGGAGTTTCTAAGCAAGTACTACCCCGCCTCCAAAACGGCAATGCTAAGAAATGAGATAACAACCTTCCAACAAGAGGATGGAGAGTCCTTGGGAGAGGCATGGGATCGATTCATTGATCTACTTGCCCGTTGCCCTCATCATGGCATAGCGGATTGGTATGTCACTCAAACATTCTATCAAACTCTTCTCCCTCAAACCTAGGCTATGGTGAATGCTTCCGCGGGGGGGAGTTTCGATCATTTGAATGACCAACAAGGGGCGGCATTGATTAAGAAAATGGTTGAGTCGGAGTCTAGCTATGGTACTAGAGGAAATAGCTTGAGGAGGAGTTCTAAATACCCAAGTGAGAACTTTTCAAATGCGGATACCAATGCCAAGATTGATTTGCTCACACAAACTTTTACTAAGGGTTTTGCCGAGCTTCAAAAGGCTCAAAATCAAAGTCAAGGCCATCATGTGAATGAAGCTAGTGGGTCTTATGCACCTCCTATGGTGGAAGCTTATCAAACCCCTACTTGTGAAATTTGCAATGGGTATGGACACACCTTTGAAGTTTGTGGGAATAATGTATCTTATAACAATGAAGGAGGAAATGACTATCAACATGTGAATGCATTTCAAGGAGTCAACAACAACCCACGGCCCTCAAGGCCTCCTTTCCAAAACCAAGGAGCTTACAACCCAAATTCCAACTTCTATCATCCAAGTTCGAAATTTCACCCAAACATGAGTTACAAAAGCCAAAATGTGTTAAACCCTCAACACACACAAGCTCAACCTTCCAACCCTCCGGGTTTTTCCCAACCTAGAGGGGGAGGTCAATTTTCAAGAGGAAACTACAACAATCAATTCAACAACTCTTAACATGGCCAAGGATCCAACCAATCCCAAAACCAATACTTCAATGATCAAGGTTACAATAACCAAGGTAACTTCCAAAACCAAGGTAATTGGAATCAAGGTCAAGGAAATTGGAATCAAAACCAAGGGAACCCAAACTTCAACAACCAAGGCCAAGGTAATTTTTACCAAGGCAACCAAAACAATCAAGCAAGTCAAGGGGTTCCCGATCATTCTTTCCAAGGCCAAGGGTCAAATTTTAACAACAACCAAGGGTCAAATTTTAACAACAACCATTTCAATGGTCAAGGTTCAAGGGGGCAACAAGGAAATTTCAATAACAACTAACAAGGAAACTTTAACAACCAAAGAAGAACCAACCAAGGTTCAAGTAGTCGAAATGACTATGCATTTGCCCTCCCTTTAACAAACCAACCTCATCAAGACAATGAACCCTCAATGAGTGAAGTTTTGCAACTAGTCAAAAACATGGAGATCCAAAACAACTTGGCCTTGCAAAATGTCACTAATGCTCACAAGAAGAAGGTGAGAGAATTGGAAGCTAGGTTAGCTTCTCAAGCTTTGAACAACCCTCAAAGGCCTCCGGGAGGTCTTCTTGCTTAAGGGAAAAGCTCCAAGGATGCTTCATCAAGCCACCACGCATGTGCGGTGACTTTGAGGAGTGGACTTGTGCTCGATAACCCCTACATGGATATGATGAATGATGAAATTCCAAATGAGGAGCATGTTGAGGAGGGAGATGAAACCGAAGAGCCCATTTTGACTCCTACCTTGGAGTTAAAAGATGATGGCAAGGGTGAAAATGATCAACCCAAAGAGGGAGAAGATGGGTATATCGAAATTATGCCTTATGAGGAGGAGATGACCAAGGATGCCAATGATGAAGGAGTAGAGGTACAACCAATAGCAAGAGCTAAGGTAACCAAGAAAACTCCCATTCCAAAGGTATCTTTTAGTTCTCCACTTGTTGTTTCCGATATCCCGTACCCCTCTAGAGCATTGAAAACTAAGGAAAACTTAAAGTTCACCCAATTTAGAAAAAAGCTTGAGGGACTTGAAGTGACCTTACCTTTCACCGATGTTATATTAAACATGCCCACTTACTCAAAATTTCTAAAAGACATTTTGACTCACAAGAGGACTTTAGGTACCCAAGATGTTATGATTATGGAGGCGGAGTGTAGTGCTCTCCTCATTAATCCTAACTCTTTCAAAATGCCAAAAAAGCTTGGCGACCCCGGAAGTTTCTCTATCCCTTGTGTTGTAGGGGGAGTCATGATTTCAAGGGCATTATGTGATAACGGTGCAAGTGTAAGTGTCATTCCCTTCACTATTGCTAAAGGAATTGGGCTTGATAGTTTAACCCACACTTCTATGACTCTACAACTAGCGGATAGGTCCGTTAAGCAACCTTTGGGTGTGCTTGAGGACGTACCCGTTAAAGTTGGTAAATTTTTGATTCCCACGGATTTCGTTGTCCTAGATATCCCGGAGGATAGCCACACTCCCATCATCCTCGGCAGGCCATTTTTGGCTACCGGAGGAGTCCTCATTGATGTGAGGGACAGGCGGCTAACCTTTAGGGTGGGGAACGAAACCCTTGAATTTAATCTTCCTCATCTAGTGAAGGGACCAATGTTTCACAAAGCTTGCTCGGTAGAAGTCATAGAGAAGTGGTTGAAAGGGTGCATGAAGAAGAGAAATGTGAAGAAGAAGCTCTACAAGTGGCACTCCATGATGAGGAGATGGGAGATGACCATGAGGTAGATGATGAACTCTTGAAAAAGGTGGAGGGCCTTCTCCCTCCAAAGGTACAACTAAAGCCCTTACCCCCCTCACTTAAGTACTCTTTTTTAGGTGAGGGAGAGACTTATCCCGTTATCATTAACGCTAATTTGAGTGAAGGCCAAGAACTTGAACTTTTGAAAATCTTGAAAACTCATAGGGGCTCACTTGGATATAGCATTGATGATATCAAATGTTTAAGTCCTAATCTTTGCATGCATAGAATTGTCTTGGAGGAGGGTAGTAAACATAAGGTAGATGGGCTACGTAGGTTGAACCCTAAGATGGCGGAAGTGGTGAAAAATGAGGTGATGAAGTTGTTAGAGGCCGGGATTATCTACCAAATAACCGATAGTTCTTGGGTGATCCCCGTCCATGTAGTGCTCAAGAAAGGAGGGGTAACTATGGTGGAACAAGAGGATGGGACTCTCTTAGCTTCTAGACCCGTGACCGGGTGGCGGATGTGCATTGATTATCGCAAATTAAATGCCGCCACCCTCAAAGACCACTACCCCATCCCCTTTATTGACCAAATGCTTGAAAGGTTACCGGGGCATTCTTACTATTCATTTCTAGATGGTTATTCCGGGTTTTTCCAAATCCCCATACACCCGAAAGACCAAGAGAAGACCACATTCACTTGTCCCATAGGAGTTTATGCTTACAAAAGGATGCCCTTTGGGCTTTGTAATGCTCCGGGGACTTTCCAAAGATGTATGACGGCAATTTTCGCCGATTTTCTTGAAAAGAGTATGGAGGTCTTCATGGACGACTTTAGTGTCCATGGAGACTCATTTGATCTTGGGCTATTAAATTTGTCGAATGTTTTGCAAAGATGCGAGGAGCCCAAACTCGTCCTCAATTGGGAAAAATGCCACTTTATGGTGGAGTAGGGGGTTGTGCTTGGCCACATTGTGTCTAAGAGAGGGATAGAAGTTGATATGGCTAAGGTTTCGGTAATAGAAAACTTGTCACCCCCTACAAATGTGAAGGGAGTGAGAAGGTTTCTAGGCCATGCGGGCTTTTACCGACGTTTCATCAAAGATTTTTCTAAAATTGCCAAGCCTTTAACTTCTCTTCTTCTCAAAGACACCCCATTTGTATTTGATGAATTTTGCTTGAGTGCTTTTTGTAGGTTGAAGGAGGCCCTTGTGACGGCTCCCATAATTCGCTCACCGGATTGGAGCCTTCCCTTCGAAGTCATGTGTGACGCCTCCGATTATGCGGTCGGGGCGGTGCTTGGCCAAGTTGTGGACAAGAGGCACCATGTAATCTACTACACAAGCAAAACTCTTGATCAAGCCCAAGTCAACTACTCTACGACGGAGAAGGAAATGCTAGCCATTGTTCATGCCGTGGAAAAATTCCGGCAATACTTTGTTGGTGCTAAGGTTGTGGTATACTCGGATCACTCCGCCTTGAGACAATTGTTAGTGAAAAAGATGCAAAGCCAAGGCTCTTGAGGTGGGTTCTTTTACTTCAAGAGTTTGACTTGGAAATTAAAGACAAGGCGGGGTCGGAGAATGTTGTTGCCGACCACCTATCTAGATTGACTACCGAAGATCATGGGTTGAAGGATGAGAGTGGCCCGATCAATGAGTGGTTGAGAGAAGATAGTTTGATGATGATAGGTGGTAAATCACCATGGTTTGCGGACTTGGCAAATTTGATTGTGAGCGGGTTCATTCCGGAGGAGTTGGATGCTAGAGCTAGAAGAAAGTTGAAGCATGACTCAAAACGCTATTTTTGGAATGACCCACATCTTTTTCGCAAGTGTGGTGATGTCATGTTTCGAAGATGTGTTCCTAGAGAAGAAGGCATGGAGATAGTCGATAGAATTCACAACTCGGCCTATGGGGGCCACCTTGGTACATCTCGCACCATTGCAAAGGTGTTACAAGGTGGTTTCTTTTGGCCATCTATGTTCAAGGATATCCACTACTTTGTCAAGTCTTGTGATAGATGTCAACGAACGGGGAATATAAGTCAAAGAAATGAGATGCCCCTTCAAAACATTCTTGAGATTGAGCTTTTCAATTGTTGGGGAGTTGATTTCATGGGACCATTCCTAAACTCTTGTGGGAATGAGTACATTTTGGTTGCGGTGGACTATGTGTCCAAGTGGATTGAAGCCGTAGCTACCCCAACAAATGATGCTAAAATTGTTATCAAGCTCTTCAAAAACACCATCTTTCCAAGATTTGGGACCCCGAGAGTGGTGATTAGTGACGGAGGTTCGCACTTTAGGAAGAGCACTTTCAAGATCTTGCTTTCTTCCCATGGTGTCACTCACAAGACCGCTCTTGCCTACCACCCTCAAACAAGTGGGCAAGTGGAGGTCTCAAACCGTCAAATAAAAGCCATCTTGGAGAAGACCACTAGCAAAGGTAGAAAGGATTGGTCCCAAAAGCTCCCCGATGTTCTATGGGCCCTTCGCACCGCCTTCAAAACTCCCCTCGGCACAACTCCCTACAAGCTTGTCTATGGCAAAGCTTGTCACTTGCCAATCGAGTTGGAACACAAGGCATGGTGGGCCTTAAAGGAAATGAACTTTGACATTGATATGGCCGGAGAGCTACGTTTTCTCCAAATGAGGGAACTTGAAGAGCTAAGACTTGATGCCTACGAGAGCTCAAAGATTTACAAAGAGCAAACAAAGAAATGGCATGACGCCAAATTGGTTGATAAAGATGTAAAAGTGGGTGATCAAGTCTTGCTCTATAATTCTAGGGTCAAATTGTTTCCGGGGAAGCTACGGTCGAGATGGTCGGGTCCCTTCAAAGTCATTGACATATCACCACATGGAGCTTTCGAACTTTGGAGTGAAGAGGGTGGTAATTTCAAAGTAAATGGGCATAGAGTGAAATGCTACTTTGATGGAGATGAAAAAGGAACGGTGGAAGTACTCTTCCTTGGGGATCCACTTCCCGAGGAAGAGTCCTATTTGTAAGTTCTTGTGATTTGTTAGGTTTGGCGGAGTCCCTCAACAACCACCGATTTTTTGTATATAGCATGCATATTATGAGTAGTTGTGAAGATTTGAGATTGTGTACTCGGGTATTTTGTCTTTGGAAGAAGTTTTAGGAAGGTTTGAAACACTTGTAGTCGGGTTTGGATCGAAACCGTGTCTTTGGGAATATGTTGGTTGGGTCGAGATTATTGGTGACTTAGGGAATTTTTGTGGTTAGCTTGAAGGCGAGGAAATTAAGGAAGAAGTGCTCCAGGCCGGTGGACCGGCAGCCGGTGTGCCGACTGGCCCAGAGCACTCAAGGAGCAAACTTGTGAAATTTGGAAATCGAAGTGCAGGTATTCCAGGCCGGTGGACCGGCGGCCGGTGTGTCGACCGGCCTGGAGCGCATACTCATAGAAATTGGAATATTGGAAGTTTTGACCTGTGTTCTAGGCCGGTAGACCGGCAGCCGGTCTGACAACCGGCCCACAGCACCCAATACTGAGCATTTGAACTTGATTTTTTTTTAGCTGTGTTCCCAGCCGGTCGACCGGCGGCCGGTGCCTATGCTGGCTGGGAACACCTGAACACGCAGATTTCTCAAAAAACAAAAATAAAAAAATATTGACTTGGGTTCCAGGCCGGTCGACCGGCGGCCGGTGCCCAGACCGGCCCAGACCTCACCTGAGAATTTAAATCACTCGTGAGCCTTCATTTTTCCTTCATTCTTCTTCATTTTTTTTGTTTCTCTTTCTACCTTCAAAACCCCACAAAAAACTCCACAAAAACTCACTAAAATCACCACAAAACTCCACCAATCCAACAATCAACCCATCAAATAACCCACTACATCACCCAAATTCATCCCACAACTCAAAAACCCTAATTTTTCCCTAATTTTTTCCCTCTTTCAATTGACTATCACAAAATCACCATGGCTCAACAACCACCGAGGAAGAGAACAAGGGCTCAGCTTGAGGCGGAGTTGGAGGCTAGGCTCCAACAAGTAACGGCGGGAATGGGTCCGGATGCCGACTTTCCGGATATCATCTTCAATAACGAGATTGCGCGAGGTAAGTTTCAATGTCTAAAACGCCGCAACCTTCCCCATTCCCGCTTCATTTTTCGGAATAGCATGCGTAACTTCGGCCTCGATACGGTCACCCTTGAGCTTTTTAAAGGTTTAGGGATGAGGGAACTTTACGGTCAACATTTCCGTACTTATCCCTGTCTTACTTGGGAGTTCTTGAGTACTTTTAGTCATGAGAAAGACCGGAACACTGGGATGGTTAAGACGGTCACCTTCCAAATTCTTAATACTGCTTTCACCCTTTCTCTGGAGAGATTTTGCAAGGTTTTGGGTGTTAAATTTCACAAGTCTTATAAAGTCCCCGAAACCTTTAATTTGAATGATGTGTGGACTGCTATCTCGGGGATGGAGGTTGAGAAGGGGGCCAAAAAGCCAGCAAATGCTTGTCACAATGCCCCTATTCGGATTTGGCATCGCTTTATGGGTTGGTCTTTGTTTGGGAGGGAGGAGTGTCATAATTTTTGGGCCGATGAGCTCTCGATTTTGGCGGCTTATTTGTTTCAAAAGCCGAGTAAATTTGGGGTCAACATTGGTCACCATGTCGCTCTACACTTCCAGAAAGTGGCTAATGATCCATTTAGCCCTACCGGTATCCACATTGGGGGTATTGTTACTAAAATTGCCCATGCCCTTTGCAAGAATGCATTAAATGAGAGAAATTTGAGGTGTTTGGGGGGATGTTCCTTGTTGACGGAGGATTACATTACAACGATGCTTGAATGGGTTGTTAAGCGAGTTGAGGACGGAGAAATGTATTGGAGGATTCGAGGGGTCAACTCTATTCCCCTCCCGAATAGTGCGGCAATGAAAGTTGTTCCCGATAGTGCGCACTATCTCCTTCCCCTAGAGGAGGAGAACCCTCCACCACCACCTGAGGATAACCCGGAAGATCAATTTGCTCAAATCACCGCTTTCAGGCGAGATCCCACTGCCCCCGTCACAACATATAGGAGAGAGCAGCAAGGCCCCACTCCCACCACCTTGCCTTATGTGAACCCCCCCTTTTTCCATCAACAACAATGGCATCCTTGGCCTAATTCATCCCAACCCGAGGCATCCACTTCCACCACTCCTAGTTACCCACCTTTGGATCCTTCCTTGATTCAGTTCATGGCCGATATGAATTTGGCCTCCGAGGCGGCGGCTAAGGATAGAGAGGCGGCGGCTAAGTGGAGAGAGGAGGAAGCCAGGGAGAGAGCTCTTTTGTCCCAGAGGATGGATAGGATGTACTACGACTTGGCTCTTGGCCAATACCCTTCTTACGATAATTGGTGTAGAGAGGGGTATAGGGAGCCCATTGGTCCGCATCCGTCCTATTTTATGTGGCCCGAGGGTGGGTATGATCAGGGTTCTAGGGTGTTCGGAGATTTCAGTGTTCAGCATGATTATTATTCTGCGCCGGTTTTTGCACAACCGGTAGTTGATGAGGAGGAGGTGGACCCCGAGACTGCGGCACAGAATGCCGAGTGGTTTGATAGGATGGGTCCCCGGTTCTAGATTGTGGAGGGTGGCGGCTCTGGTTCGGGAGCCAGGGATGTAGATGCGTCCTATACTGAGGCCGGTGGTGGCCATTTTGATACTACATCCTCCGACTTTGGCGGATTCTCCTGAGGCCGGAAACCCATGAGTATGCTCCTTTTTAATCCAAATCTTCATCATGTTTATATTTTTGCATGCATTTAGATACTTGTAGTATATCTTAGTTTAGTTATCCATTTAGTTGCATCCATTTAGGCTTGCATTAGAATTTAATTTTGTAAAATATCGTCACATGTTTAGCCTTGCATCCATATAGCGTAGTTGCATTTTGTTTGGTGTCATTTTTAGACTTTCCCGTGGTTGGTACCCCCATGAGGGGCGTGCATTTATGCATTTTACCACCACGATGAGACTCTGATATGGCACACTAGACTTTCTTGTGGGAGGTACCCCCATGAGGGGCTTGCATTTATGCACCTTACCACCACAACGAGACTCTAGATTAGCATATAGTGTAGTTTGCATTTACTTAGATCATGCGCTTGTTTTATTTCATTTTGCATTCAGCTTTAGGAATTTTATTTAGTTCATGCATTTCATTTAGAATTAGTTCATTTGCATACCTAACCCTCTTGTATATATTGTTCATATTGTGAATTTTCATCAAAAATCAAAAACCCCAAAAACAAGTTTTTATTTTTCAAAATATTTAAAACCCAAAAACATGTTATTTGTTTTGAATTCACCCCTCACACCATGTAAATACCTAAGTGTGGGGAGGGAATTCCCAAAAAAGAAAAACCCAAAAAATTGTTTTGTTTTCCTTTTCTTTTTTCCCCTCCTTTCATATTTGAGTCACTTACTCGGGGACGAGTAAGACTTAAGTGTGGGGAAGATTTTATTTCTTTTGTATATATCGTTGATTTTTGAAAAAAGTTTAAAAATGCCTAAAAATCGAAAAATTTGAAAATTTTCCAAAAAATATATGTTTAGATTAGTTTGTATATAGTTTATTTTGTATATATTGCCGTGTGTTTCTTTTTATCTCCATCCATAGGTGCGCCCCATATCATGAGAGACACGAAAAAGGGAAATGAAGACGCTTTGGTGAGATCTTTCCTATTTCTCTTCTCCCTTATCTCATTTTCTTCTTACTTGAGGACGGGATGTGTTGATGACGATGGTGTGAATTTTGTTGATTGGCGTGTGTGCCACTTGTGTGCTGTTAGGAGATAGCATTAGCTTATGTGTCATATAGCCGGTTAGAGCACGTGCATTTAGGTTGTATATATGCTAGATTGCATCATGACATATAATCGCATTTAGGAAAAATGATTTAATAATCGTCTTTTTGGAAAACTTGTTGAATGTGCATAGTCCCTTTTTGCTACTTTTTTATTCATAAAGTGTTCATCTTAATCGTGGAATTTTAGACGCCCTGGATTGTACATTTCTAGTGAGTTTTGACCTGTCTACTAATGCCGAGTCACGAGTTTGCGCTTATTCCACCTCGACAACCTCAATTGATGTGAATATTCCGATGGTAGAAAGGATTCTTAGGTGACCGTTCTCGCTATGCAACCAACCTTGATTCATTGTTCTTCCGCTTTTGCTCAAAAAAGGGAAACAAAGCAAACAAGTTAAAAATATTGAGTCAATTATCATCTTTTCTTGTTTTCGTCGAGGAAGTGCAAAACGGAACTTCTAGGGATTCTAGTGGGCCCATATCTAGGGCCCCTTTCGATGCCACTACGGTGGGGATACCCCTATTGTTGGTTCCGACCGCATGTCCTTGACGAAAACCGTGTGCTTTCATGCCAAAAAAAAAATTGCAAACCAAAATGCAAATCAAAAAGAAAGAAAAAGAAAAAAAAAAAAAGCAAAGTGTTGAAATGAAAATCTTGCAAACAATTAGACTCAAATATCCTTTTCCTTTAATCCATCTTGGATCATTCACCTTTGTGTTGCATAGTGAGACGGGACGACCCTTGTGTCTCATTTATTTGAGAAACGTGAATTCCATATGCTATTGTGCTTAATAACGTCACGAGGATTTCATTTCCATCTTCCATTTTATCGCTTTTGGCCAAGCAAATAGTAGACGGGGTTCAAAATTATCATTAGACTTGCACCGCTAGGAGGCGAATATTTTTCCATGCTTTATGATATTAGTGGCTTACAAGGATCATGCATTATTTAGACGGTTTTCCTTTTAGATATTTCCGTCACATGGATGAGGCATGTGATTTTTCTTTTGTTAGATGCATCTTTGTCGTGTTCTTACGTGTTTTTCATTTGGATGCGTCGCGATTTTGAGCAAGCCCCTACTTGCCTTGCAAGGAGGTACTCTACCTCATGAGTATCTCGTTGTGAGTTGAAGGGACGGAGGAGGCCCGTTAATTGCCTACCGTCGGATATTATTAGTAGTTTAGGTAGTAGCCTTAGTATTAGTGTAGTGTTGAATAAGGGTACTTATGGGTCTCGAATCTTGTTTACTTACTCGAGGACGAGTAAGTCTTAAGTGTGGGGAGTTTTGATAAGCATTTAATTAGTCACATTTTTCCTCTCATTTTCGTCCCCATTTTGGTCCGTTTACACGGATTTGCGTGCCCTTGATTGCATTTAGCTCCCCGATTTCCCGTGGTATGAATATCGATCTTAATTTGTAGGAGTTAAGGCGGAAATGAAGAAATCGGAGCATAAAGGTCTTGCATGAGTCGGGATTCGAAGATGAGAAGAAGAATGAGGAAAGAGCCTTCAGGTGGCGCAGGCCGGTCCTGTGACCGGCGGCCGGCCACCCGGCACAGCCTACACACTCACAAATGAAAGAAGAAGAGAAAGATAAGAAAAGGCCCAGCTAGTGCCGGCCGGTCGGCCGGCGGCCGGTCGCCTACCCGGCCTGCACTACATCAGAATGCTCATGAGAATGAAAAGGTGCTCCAGGCCGGTGGGGGACCGGCGGCCGGGCACCCGGCCGGGACCCCATTTCTATACTTAGAGTAATTTTTGAAGGCGTGATGAGGGAAGCTACTGATGTGCTCCTGGCCGGCCAGACGACCGGCGGCCGGTCGACCGGCCAGGAACACAATGCCGCAAATTCGCCAAACTCTTCTATTTCTTTCCTAATTTCGAGATACCTATAAATACGCTTCCCCTAATATTTTGTAAGCAGCTTTTCATTATCTCTTAGCACAAAAGCCTAAATAATTTGTAACCCATATTACTCTCTAATTACTCTCTTAATCGTTCCCTAATTAAGCTTAATTTCTCAAATTCAAGTTAGTAGATCTAGTCTTTCTTAGGGAAACTAGCCTAGTTTTGGTTTGTATTGAAGATTTGGGTGAAGACATTACCCCTATATCATCATTATAAGCTTTGTTGGTATAAATTTCTCATCTTTTTGTTATTTATGTTATTTATTTTCATTTCTAGTTTATTGTTTACCATTTGATTGTTATAATTATTCAATTCCTTAGCATGATGTTCATTTCACTATTCATTGCCTATAGTTGTTTGATTTCCCTTAGAATGAGTGAGTAGTTTCCCTCTAGGGTTTAGAGGGAGCCTAAGGGTGGATTATGTGGGATAATTAGTTGGGTAATTAGTAGAATTGTGGTAATAATTTGGGTATTACCCATATGCACACTAGATGTTTGATGAAATGTGTGAACGAAAGTTGCCCATTTTATCAAGTGTCGTTTGATTATCTCTTAAGCGACGGTGGTAGAGATGATTAGACTAAGTGTTTATATGGGTGATTTGAGACAAATGCGCTGGCTTTGTTGATGATTATTAATTGTTGAGACTGTAGCAATTAATCCTACTCGAATTTATTACCCATTTGCTAATTACTAGACTAACCCATTAATCCCCCTAAGGTGAACCCTTTACCTTAGTTTTTCCCTTAATTGTCTTCCCCTTGTTATTTAGCGATTACTTGCATTTCCTAGATTTTAGTTAATTTTCCAATCCAACTCTTGTTAGGCTAGAACAGGACTTGATCAAGCTTGTAGTTGACCCCTCCATCCTCGTGGATTCGACCCCTTTATACTACTTATATAGGGTTTATCTTTGATGTTTGTTTTGACGACGAAACCTTCATCAGGAAGCCATGAAATTCAAGAAATTCCAAAGCTCATCCCCTCTCTTGTAGTAGGAGACTACCACAACTCATGTAAAGAGCCACTTCTCGTGTCTCAAAATCCATGCTATCAAGTAGAACTTGGCCCATGTAATCCCAATCAATGACTTGTCCGAGGGACATGAGATGATCACCATAGTTATAAAACCGGTTAAGATAGTCATGAAAAGGCTCATCCTTGTGTTGTGGGTATAAGAATCCATAGTTATTCATTATGTAAGGCCAAAATTAGATAGTTTCAATACCTGAAAAAGGAACTAAAACTACAACGAAACCGTGAGAATGGTCTCAAGGAACAAGAGTTCCTTGAGAGAAAAGAAAACAAGATAAAATTCAACAACTAATAGAAATAAAACCGTACTCCCCGGCAACGGCGCCAAAATTTGTTAGGCTATCGCATACCTAATCAAAGATAAATATCCTAGACACAAATGAATGTAGTAATAGGGGTCGAAAACAAGGAGACGGGAGTTGCTATACAAGTTGTTATGGGGTGAATTCTATCAACGTCGGTTATCAATTGGTTTGGTTGGGTTTATGAAACAACAATAATAATAAAGGAAGAGTCTAGGGAGTTCGTGTCACACATGCAAATTATGTAAATGCTCAAGTCAAACTAGGAAATTGATAATAACGATAATTGTTTAGGCTAAAGACACCCACCTCTCGATATTAGTGTCAACCATAGATCGGGTCCTAACGAACTCTCGCTTTCGCTAGGTCGATATACTAACACATGCTTAGTCTAATTCAATTTTGTGCCTCTCGACTTATAGAAAGAATTAACGAATATAATCAAGGATTGTGATCAATAATCAAAGTCTAACAATACAATGCAAGCATGTGATAGAAACAACTATTTGATATCATAACATCTCATTTCAACAATTGCAAATATTATTTATGCATGACTTACCTAATTCCCTAGATAAACTAACTACTCTTGCATAATGATAACTAATCTAATGACAAATAATAAGTAAACATGATAACTAACTAATAATGGAAATGACAAAGGAAATAACAAAACAATACAAGAAATAGAATTACCTCAACAAAGGAAATAAAACTTGGAATTGAAGAACACAATGGAACCAAATAACTTGCAAATGAACTTGTAATATAAATTGAAATACTAAAAGGAATTATTTGTAACAACTAATGAAAACTAAACTATTCTAAACCTCATCTAATGACTAATGATATTATGTAAAAGAGTGTTTTTAGATTGTAGAATGATGTACAAGATGATAAAAAAAAAGGTGCCTCTAAGTGTCGAGGTCCCTCTCCTTTATATAGGGAGAGGGACTTGAAACGTATGCATTCACAGACCCCAAACCCCGATCGGGGTTTCAGTAACCCGGCTATATTTGCTTAATTGTTCCATTTAATGCTTAAGGAATTCTAAGCTATGCCTTTAAGCACCTTAATTCTCCGGTTAATTGCATAGTTTTGGCATTTCTTAAGCATCCAAAGGAGCATCCTATGTTGAGTTGTGGACTCCTTAAGTTGGGCTTCATTTTGGTTTCTCATTTGTATATCAATCCATTTCACAAATCTTCATGCTTGGGCTTGTCATTCTCCATACTATCCTTCCATGACTTCCATTAGCTTAGTGAACTTTGATGCTTGCTAATGTGCTAGGAAAAACCCTCTAAATGCTTTGATTCCTACAAAATGTAACAAACGCAAGCAATACACCTAAACACGTAATTAGGTCACAAATATACTAAACAAAGTATAATAATCATGTAAAATCGAGCTAAATTAGGGAGTTAAACTATATATAAAATGGACTCATCAACACCTAAGTTTGTTTACTACTAAATCATACTCATCTTTTTGTTTATCAAATTCAATAAACTCGGCAACCCCTATTATAAATCTAGCGATAGGACGTCTTTTCTTATATGGTCTTTCTTCTTACATCCATGTACGTTGCAATCTCTTCATTTTAATTTAAACATTAACCCACACAACAATTACAAATTAAATGATTATATTACTAACTAACTAACATATAACATCACTAACTAATATTATTAACATGCTAAAACTAATCAAACAACAAAACTTCCAACACAAATAAGAGTGTTATTGGTGGTAGTGGAGGGTGGTCGCCGGATTTTAGGGCTGAATCGTTGGCTTTGATGTTTTTCGAAAGAGTAAAGTAAGATAGTGGTATTCCTGGTTCGCAAAATCAGAATAATATGTTGATTGGTGACTGACTAAAAGCGGTCGCCAAATTGGCGACTGAATTTAGTCGCCAATGTGCTTTTCAGTCGCCAATTTGGCGACTGAAAACGGACGCCCGAGTTTTTCCCACAAGTTCTTAGGAGATTATGTGGTCGCCAAATTGTCGACTACCTTTAGTCGCTAGAGTACATTTTTAGTCGCCAATTTGGCGACTAATTTAATCAGTCGCCTTTACGTAGTCGCCCGAAACAAGAATTGTTTTAGTGGCCCTATCTCAACCACATAACTCAACCATGATACGCTCGCACACCATATTCTCTTAAAATCCTCCAAACGACAATGAACCATTTACAACATCAAGCACACCATAATTATATTTTTCAACCTCCTCAGCCCCCCCCCCCCCAAAAAAAAATTAAAACATCAAAATACACATGTACATGCGTAAAAATAACAAAGAACTTCAACAATCACGACTGATAAAGCCCCGCCAATT
>JAIUZE010020062.1:0-14235 GCA_022085475.1 Heliosperma pusillum
AGTTTTTCCCGTGACTGTTTAATTGTATGATATATGTCGTTTTGACTAAGTACCCATAGAGAATTATGAGTATATGGCGTCTTGACCATTCTAATTCTAAATGAGTATCTTGGACCATGACATGGATAGGCCTTACTATCTTTAACGAGTATATAGTTCATGGTTAATAGCTTTTGTGTCACTGGCTTGGGCCTTTTGATACAAAGCCGGGGGCATGGCGTCCTAAGAGTTCCGCTTTGGGAAGGGAGCCAGCTTAAGTACTAGCCATCTCTGCTTAGGGGGTCGCCTAGCAGAGTTTCTCATGTACGGTTATGTAATGAGACAGGGGATGGGTTAGCTGTTGTCGCTAGGTCTGATCAGTCTTAGGGTAGAATGTTTTCCTACCTTGTGGTATAGCCTCGAGTTACAGAAGTAGACTATCGCCGTACTAAGAACTTATGCCTGTTTGTAGAAGTATAAGTCTTTCATGTATGTATGATTCTATGAGTTTTAGAAGGTGAGATGCAAGCCGGATAAGATTGATAGAGTTTGGATTACCGATTGTTAACTGATTCACATGATTACGTGTTGATTAGGGTTTGAGTGTATCATGGCCATGTTACCGGGTCACCTCTGAGCTAGCATACCAGCTTCCCTACCTCTTTTTATATTTTATTATCGGTTTCACATGATAGCTTTCATATGATAGGTTATATGTTAGTTAATTGTTTCATAACATGAAAAGCATATCATATATGTTTAAGTTTTGTATTTTCCATATACATTGCTTTTATGTTATTCATGTTTCATTAAACTCGACATTTCGTGGCTGGGAGGACTCGGAGTTACTCCCCACTGACTGGGGCTTCCGTGTTTATATTTAATGCGGTCGAACAGGTGGTGAATGCATATTTGGGGTACATTGACGAGCTAGCGAGCGAAGTATTTACCTTGGACCTATATTCGGTTCATAGTTTGTATATTATTATACACTCTTTTATTTCCGTATTTATACGGGAGATATGTCTCCCGTCTTGTATAATTTATTTTGTATAATATTATTTCCTTTTGTTGAACCTTTTTATTTAAGACACCTTCTTATGATGAATATATTTAATAGTAGGTTCCGGTTTTAAAATGTACCGATTTTCACTAAAGTGAACCTATTAGAAACATATTCTCATCTTTTATTTATTTAAATTATTTTTTTTCTTTCCGCAAATTTGAGGGTGTCACACTTGAGATGTGTAACATACTGAATTCGTTGAGATTATATACATGAGAATTTGTCTTATAATTCAAATTGTAAGGTGATGTCGATCATTATTGGGAATGTATTGCATGATATGGCTATTGGTTCTATTCGGAGTGGTAACAAGATGTTAGAGTTTTAGTGATCATATAACTAATTGAAGCCGTGAGTTGTAAATTGTTTTAACACTAATGAATTATAGAGATTATGGATTTTGTGACTTGATATTACAAGTGAAGATTTACGTGTGAGTATAATCCTAGATTTAAAAATGACTAATAATATAATTAAAATCAAATGTTGCACTACTTATTAGCCTTTGGTATTCTTTGTTGCGATGAGACTTAAAGTGGAACTATGCTAGTGTTTAATTGAGGTTAAAAATTGTGTAAAGAGTTTGGACAATAAGTGGACATTAAAATTTTGGTATATATAAGCAAAGTGAAAGTATAGTAGGTATATCTGAACATTCTTTAAGGGACATTGGCTATAAGATCAACGTAATAGTACTTTTTATGGGAACCTTAGTGTGTGGAGAATGCTCCATATGGTAAGGAGGGATATTGTTAATTAGTTGTTGATATGCAAGAAACTGGTGTAAAAGAGCTTACTTGAAAAGTTAGTTAGACTATATAACTAGGATAACTTTGAGAGGAATTTGGAACTTAGGGAAGTCTGCATGACTGAATACATCTATTTGTGGTTGCTGATTAAGAAATATTGGAAATTTGTGAGATGTAGGACTAAATATTTCTTCGTAAATGGGAGATGAAGTGAGGTATTGATTATGTTATTGTTGTTATAATGATACGAAATTTATTGAGATATATCAGTAGATAACTTTTCTTGAAAAACTATTATACCAATGATTCGATTTAACTTGGTGGATTATCAAGAACTATTTAGTTGGAAAAAAAAGTATGCACATTTAAGCTATTATATTTGAGAATGATGATGATGTAATGTGAAGATCAGTGGTTAAGAGATAGCATGTGTAGAAAATAATTGATGAGAGGTACTAGCTGAGAGAATCGAGGTAATATGACTTGCTCAACTGAGATGATATTTATGATGTGGATATTAAAGGTGATTGTGCTTCGAATAATGAAAAGATATTGGAATAGAGTATGATGTTATCAAATTGACTCCACTTAATGCACTGAATGGTATTTTGAGGATAAGTGTAAGGACTATATAGGATCAATGATGAAGTTGAGTCGTCGAGATGTAAATCGTAATTTATGGGTTATTAATACATTTTGGTGGAGAATTTCGTAGATTTAAATGAGAGGGTAAATACTTCTTTTGCTTTAGTATGACCAAGGAATTACATAGGGATGACATTGGTGATTTAGGTCGCAACATGACTTTGAGAGAATGAAAGCTTAGCACAAATGGTTGTGGTTCTTAATTGAGGAGAATAGTTTGAAGTAATTAGTATTAAGAGATCACTTTAATTTTGGTATACATGAGGAGAAAGAATAATTTAAACGTTTGGGATGATTAGAACAATGGCCTAGAGTGATGTAAGTGAATTTTATTGAGGTGTGTTCAAGAACTAGTTTACTTATGGTAATAGTTATTTGAATTTGCGAAAAGAGTTGAAAGAATCATCTATTGATTTGTAATATGTGAGGTATATTTGAGGCTCGGATGCGTGATGCATATAAAGTCTGGTTTTGTTTAAAATTAAAGGTAATTAGAATGAACATTTTGTCCGAGTAAGATATATTATAATATTTGACCTCTTTGAGACGCTCCTTTAGACCTTGTGGACACATTAGTGAGAAAGATAAGTTCACGTGTTTGAGCTAGCTTACCAACCACACCATGAAATAAAGGAGTTAATTGGATGAATATGAAACATGTGGAGTGACAAAAGATTACGTATGGGGAACAAAAAAATTAAATATAGGGTAGTTAACTTCATTAAAGAAGTAGAGTAGATAAGATCAGTAATATGAGCTTATAGATTGTGATCATGATAACTATGGGATATATAGTCTAACTGGCCATATTGAGTCGCTGATTAATTCTAATTAAAGAAAGGGAGAGGATATACGCCACTAGAGAAGGCAAGAGAAGGTGATGAACACGAGGAAGAGTGTGATCTACTGCGGAATTCGAGTGGGATTTCAATGGCGATAATTACGACGATTTATGTAGTACACGTGGGTACAGTCTGGTTATTAGGAACATACAAGCTAACTATATCGTGTATATTTATAATTATTTTAATCTAAGACAATAAAGGGTGAATATTATCCTAGGCAATGATTACCCTATTCATTATTCATACAAAGATGGATACTTGAGTTGGTATAATGTTGGCCTACTGATTATGATATAAGTTTGGTTGAATAACCTTGGATGCTTAGTCCTGATTGTACAAATGACTGTTGAGGTATCAGTTGTATGAACGGTAGTACGAGATGACGTATACACTGTTGATATCTAGTTTTAAGAAAGGATTTCAATCATGTGAATAATACTGTGAGATGTTATACATACGATTGTTGCCTAATTAACTGTGTGTGATATAAACGCTACAAGTAGTAGAATGAGATACTATCCATGACATTGAAATCGATTTGAGATCTTTAAGTCTCATATGTTGAAGCAGTGAAATGAGACACTATTTGTTTAAATGATATCATCAAATATTATATCTCTATCTTTTATTGGAACGAAAGTAGCATGTGTGGAAAGAATAATAGTTATTACAAATAGAATGGACACTGGGATAGTAGCTAACTGTGTGGCGTGATCTTGTGTAGTAAGTTGAATATTTACGTGTCCTAAGATATTAAGAACAAGATATTACCAATATACTTGAAGGAATTCTTGTTGGAGTGTGGATTCAGTAAAGACGCATGAGATTATGATTAATTGTGAAAAGAGGATGTAATATCGCGAGAAGTCAAAAGAGGATATGAGGCTTATATACAATTGTTCACCAAAGAGCAAATGGAGTTAGTATTTGTGATGAAGTTAAGGATATGATTAAGGATACATATTTTATGGAAAAGGATGGACATGGCCAATGGAACTTGAGTGAAAGATAGAAGTCTGACATAGCATGATATGGATTGAGATTCTTGAGGAACACTTGGCTATTTGAGGTAACTGTTGTAACAATCTGTAAAGAGTTTTCTTAGTTGTTGGAGGCTTGTAGCATGTAAAGAGATAATGTTTTAAGTAATTTATACTAAGAAGAATATTACCAATTATGATAATTGACCAATGGAGGCTTGTAGCATGTGAAGAGATAATGTCTTTAGGGTACTCCAGAACTACAAATAATTAAAAAATGTATAATAAAAATTACAATACTTTTCTATTATACATATGTAAAAATGAATATTACAATAAAAGTGACACGAGATGACAAAATATTACAACCGAATCAATATTCCCTTACATTATGGGTAATATCGATTAAAAACTAAGGTCATACTAAGACAAATTACATAATTCAAAATTACATAAATCCAAAAATGACATTCATTCATTCAAAATTCAGCATAATTATATATAAAACTCATGCAATATATATGTGCCAAATCGCCCTAATAAAACTGTTATCGTATATAGCCCGGTTTTATGGAAATGCGTGTTAATAACAAATTAAAATCACAAATTAATAATTAAATCAAATTTAAGTCAAGTTAATTATCCTAACTGGTTAAGGACTCAAAAATTAGTCTCCACTAATTATTTGACGATAATTTAACTCGGTTTTGCATTATTGCTCATTTTTTACCCTTATTAACTTAACACTTACGCATTCAATCGATTTCATCAAATAAAATAAATATTGGTCAAAACTTTTCGAATCCTTTTATAGAAAAATATAGTTCCATTTAATCGATTTCGTCAAATAAAATACTAAAAAACACACAAAAATTAATCTAATTAATTTTCTACTTATACATCTGATATGTAAAATATACATGAAATATATAATAATTTTCTCACACCATAAAATTTATTTTAGCTAATTATGCTAAAATAATCACTATTTATGACATTTTAACCATTAAAAATCATAAATCATGCAAAATAAATCATATTTATCTCACATTTTAAATACATTAGGTAAAATATGTATGTGATATCATACTAAAGTTTCATGGTCATATTCGAAATACAACTATTTTTAGCAAATAAAAGTTCATTTTATTCGTTAAAGTGTAACTATTTAACTAAAAATCATCAAATAAAGCAATAACCATCCATAAATCATAAAAATGATCTAAAAAACTTTTAGGACCAGAAGGTATATCATGCATAAAATATAAAACACAAATTTATAGTTTTATTTAGTTACTTTAACTCGTAAAAACGTATAAAACCGATTTGCATGCAACATCCATACGCTCTGATACCAATTGTTAGGTTCATATAGCTACACAGAAGGCTCTTCTTATGATATACTAATTAACTCTTTAATTAGTTACAAGATCTAGTGCATGCAAACTAAATAAAACAAAGTAGAGTAGAAAATCGTTCCTCACAATGTTGTATTGGACGATTAAAGGGCACAAGAAGAAGACTTCTTCTTATTCTTGTTCTTGAGCTAAATGATTTGGGATGAACTTCCTTAAGCTCCAAGTGTAGGAACACTCCTCTAAGTTGCGATTATCCCACAATCACCTTCTAACTTATATTACTAGAACTTAGTAATAAAACAACTTTCTTGATTTATTAATCTAGCCAGATAAGTTGTTTATTTCATATGCATGAGTGAGTGAATATATTGAGAACATCTTCTCTTTTCTTTGCATGGGGGCCGGCGGCATAGAGCATGGGGAGGGGATAAGCATGCTTGCTTTTACCCTTACCCAAGTTACTAAGGTAGGCTATAGATAATTAGGGTATTAAGCGTGTCTTAACAATTAATCACAAAGCATAATCACCCTACTCCCCAACTACCCAAAACCGGCTCCATGAGGTAATATGGGATCCCATTCTAACTTTTACATATTTTCATTTGTCATATGTGTGACATGTCACAAGTTGTATGTAATTGAGCTTATAAAATTATATTTAACAATTAAATACAATCTTACAATAAATAAATTGCACCTTAACATTTTTAAGTGACAATCTATAATTTCATGTGTGTAAAATGGTTTATCTCGTATATAGTTAATATAATCTACAACTTATTGTAATCACATTTAACAAATCACTCTTATCTCTACTGTTTCATAAACATTATATAACTTTAGCAATATAACATTTAATTGCCAATATGTATCTTATGTAATCATATTACAATAAGATATAATTCTCATATACAGTTTGAACTTGTTCAATCTAAGGGATTTAATTAATCTGTATCGTTATACAATTAATTAAATTTATGATTGGGAATCGTCCTTTCGGTGTGACCTTAAGGGATCAACTGACCACCACCGTCATACGACAGTTACGTCAAACTCTAGTAAGCAAATCATTACCGATTAATGTGGATCAGTTGTCTATAATGTTAATCATCCCTTTGTATTCTTGTTAATGAGGTTTAATTAAGTGATCGCACTATTGTCGAGGACACTTACTCCAGCAAGATCTACATTGGTTTGAATTTGACTTACTTGAAGAAACTTTGGAAGGAAGAGAGCTTGATGAGGAGCAATTATTAATACTTGAGTCTATCATCCAACCTACATGTGCGGACGAGGTACAAAGTCCTTCTCTTATACCCCTTCCCTCAAACTTAATGTATGCTTATCTTGATGATTCAAAATGCAAACCTGTGATTATGAATGCCCATCTTGATGATTTAAAATTAGATTCCTTGTTGTGTGTGTTGCGAAAACATGAGAAAGCTATAGGGTATAGCTTGGATGATTTGAAGGGAATTAGTCCCACATTGTGTATGCATATAATTCATATGGAAGATGACCACCAACCTAGAAGACAACCACAAAGGAGACTTAACCCCACCCTTCAAGAAGTTGTAAAAAGCGAGGTTATGAAACTACTTGACGCCGGAATCATCTACCCAATCTCCTATTCTGATTGGGTTAGCCCCGTGCAAGTGGTGCTAAAGAAAGGTGGCACCACGGTAGTTAAGAATGTTAAGAATGAATTGGTGCCTACTAGGATGGTAACGGAGTGGAGAATGTGTATAGACTATAGGAGGTTGAATGTGTAGATACCTCTTTTCTACACCTTCCGCAACCACCCAGTGATGATTGGGCCGCATGTTTGGTACGCGAAATGATTTATGACAATTCTTAAGTTTATCGCCAAGTCATAGCTCAAACACTTGTGTCTACCCCTTGGTCTTCATCTACGCACCGGTACGGTCGTTTTGATAGTCATTAGAGTTCATTTGGAGTCCGGGTCGAAAACCGCTTCATTTTTTAGAAACCATTTTAAAACTCCGAGTCGCAACGCGCGGAATATTTTGGATATTTTATTAATATTTCAAATTCTATCCTTTTTAATAAAATATTATCTCGTATCTTTTTAAAATGAAAGTATAGATCAACCACAATTCCGTAATAAAAACGTGGAAATCTTCCCTCCGCAGAAGTAAACCTCTGGGAAAATGACGCAGCAGGTGCTGCGCCTCTTCGAAGGATCGCAGTTCCTGCTGTGCCTCTTCCCCAGCCTGTGTTGTTCCCAAACTCTTCGTATTTTTGGCTATAAAAGGAGAGCTCTGTTCTCACTTTTAAGGCACGCGAGTGTTCTGCCCCTTCTCTTCTCTCTCTTTGCATTCTAGACTTTGCTCTAAGCTATCGACATCTACGTGCTTGATCAATTGACCACATAAGCTCAGATCTTTCTAGGTACCCGTCACGTTATTGCATTGACCGACCAATTTGACCACTACACAATCAATCAATTTTAGTCTTTTAACGAGGGCACTTTCTGCATACATTCGAGTCGAGTTATCGCTAAAACGTAACTTAGTTAATCTCGTTTTGTCAACATGTAAGTCTGCGGGTGTAAATCCCATATTTTATTATTTGTATTTATTATTCGTTCAATTAATGTAAGATTAACGTCAGAAATAAATTCAAAGTCAATTTTAATCAAAACCTTTTTATAAAACCTTTTTAGCAGTGATCATGACGTTGGGAAGAATCGCAGAAGCAGTTGCGCCTTCTATAAGGATTGCAGCATCTGCTGCGCCTCTTCCAGAGGCTGCCCTACTATTGCTCTTCTTCTTCTTCCTCTGGTTTCTATAAAGTCGTTCTTATTTTATTTTCTTTGTTTATAAACTGTAAATCGTATTAATCTTTCGTAAAACGTTTTATTCTTGGCTTAGAGCCCTAATAATTCAATATTAGCGGGTTTTCGTCTTTGAATCAAATTTGGGTTGTAGGGGTTCGATTCGTTCATATCAATTCTCTGGATTCATCGTTGATATAAACTGTAGTATAATTAATATGTTAATCACTTCTACTCGAGTTATAGGTCAATAATCCATCCTAAATATACCAAATAGTATTAACTGTACGCGATTCTGACTTCACAGTTAGAATTCAACTCAAGAACAGACGCAACAAGTGATGCGCCTCTTCCAGAGACGTTGTTGTTGTTGCGCCTGTTCTGGGTTGAATTATGTTCCTGAACTTCTGTTTTCGCCTTGACGTAGCTTTAATTACGTAAGTAATTAACTATTAGTCGTATTATCGCTCCTAATCGGTCTTTTAGTTTTTCAAACCTTTTTCTTTTCTTCAAATCTCCGTTTTGAGTATATTTCTGACGTAGATCCCGTAATCCGTTCTAATCTTATTTAATCGTTGTAATTGTATGATTTCCTTGCCTTTCGTACGTAATTCATTCTGATTCCCAATTTCGACATAATTGAGTGCTAATTACATGTTCACCGACATAGTCTAATTCACATTTTAGGATTAAAACGTTGGATGTTGCATTGCATGCATACAATCGATAACATATCAAATACGAACAATTTCCCTAATCATTAGTAGAGGCCTCGATCGAGGTGGGCGGGATTGGGTGTTCCATTAAAGAGCTTCCTAATACGTACCCTCACCCCTTACTCCAGATCTCTGTGAACATCCGTGTTCATTGGCATCCACGAGAGTCATTCTAGACATAGAATGCTAAGGGTAACGAGTTCTTAATGTTCATGTCATTACTTTGTTTCTTGAGATGGCATAAAGTATTCGAACGGTTCCAAATTTCCATAAAAATTGGTGGCGACTCCACAAATGCGTATTTCTACGCTTGTCCATCCAAGTGCGCCCATCCGTGGTTCCCTGCGTACCACAGTTCGGCAAGGATCACTAATCCGTTTATCACAGAATGCCTCAACTAGGAAAGACCATTTCCCTCTCCCCTTCATTGACCAACTACTTGAGAGACTTTCCTCCAACAAGTACTTTTGCTACCTTGATGGCTTCTCGGGATTTTTCCAAGTCCTAATCGACCCAATCGACCCAATTGACCAATCTAAGACCACCTTCACATGCCCTTATGACACATTTGCCTATACGAGAATGCCATTTGGCCTTTGCAATGCACCGACAACATTTTAAAGATGCATGATGAGCATCTTTTCCGACTATATTGAATCCATCATGGAAGTTTTTATGGATGATTTTAGTGTGCATGGGAAAGACTTTTTTGTGTGCTTGCATAATTTGGATTTAGTTTTGCAAAAATGTGAAGATGTGAGTCTTGTGTTAAATTTGGAGAACTGCCATTTCATGGTAAATGAAGGGGCAACTTTTGGTCATTTGATCTCGGAAAAGGGTATCCAAGTGGATCAAGCTAAAATGGAAGTGATTGAGCAACTGCCCCCACCTTCAAATTTCAAAGGGGTTAGAATCTTCCTTGGTCATGCCAGTTTTTACTGCCGGTTTATCAATGACTTCTAAAAAATTTCTAAACCACTTACACAAATACTCCTCAAGGATACCCCTTTCCTCTTTACTAATGATTGTCTTGAAGCATTTGATAGGATCAAGAAGGTTGTTATCTCGGCTCCCATCATCCAATCTCCGGATTGGGACTTGCCATTTGAAGTTATGTACGATGCTAGTGACTATGATGTTGGCGCGGTTCTTGGACAACGGAAAGACAAATCTTTGCATGCCATATACACTTCAAGCAAGACCCTTGATGATGCTCAAATAAATTATGCAACAACGGAGAAAGAAATTCTTGCTATTGTCTATGCTCTTGACAAGTTATGCTCATACTTGGTGGGTTCTAAGGTGATAGCGTGCACGGACCATGCCGCCCTTAAGTACTTACTTGCCAAGAACGAAGCCAAACCCCACCTCATTCGGTGGATCCTTATTCTACAAGAATTTGACTTGGAGATTCGAGACAAAAAGGGTGCGGAGAATGCGGTCGCGGATCACTTGTCACGGCTATGCCTTAAGGGAAACAAGGATGAGATCCCGATCAACGATTCCTTTCCGGATGACTTCCTTTTCGCTATAAGTGAGACTATTCAAAATCGAACACCTTGGTTTGCGGACTTTGCAAATTACATTGTTGGTGGTGTCCTTCCATCGGAAATGAATCACAATCAAAAGAAGAGATTCTTATTTGAAGTGAAAAGGTATTTTTGGGATGACCCCTTCCTATTCAAAGAATGTGGAGATGGTATGTTCTGGAGGTTTGTGCGTCATTGGGAGTGCGAAGAGATAGTGAGAAGGTGCCACTCCTCTCCATGTGAAGGGCACCATGGTGCAAGCAAAACCGTAGATAAGATCCTACAATCCGGTTTCTTTTGGCCTTCCATATTTTAAGAAGTCAAACATTTTGTTCAATGTTGTGACGCTTGTCAACGAACCGGCAATATTTCTTGGAGAAATGAGATGCCCCAAAGGGGAATATTTGAAGTCGAGATATTTGATGTGTGGGGGATAGATTATCAAGGTCCCTTTATCTCTTCTAAAGGTAATAGATACATCCTTCGAAATGGGTTGAGGCGGTGGCTTCCCCTACTAATGATGCCAAGGTTGTCATCGATTTTGTCAAGCAGCAAATTTTCCCAAGATTTGGAGTACCGAGGGCCTTAATAAGTGATGAAGGAACACATTTCCATGAAAAACGACTTGACTCTCTCCTTTTCAAGTATGGTGTTCATCACCGTACCGGTTTGGGGTACCATCCCCAAACAAGTGGACAAGTTGAAATTTCTAACAGAGAGGTTAAGTCTATCTTGGAAAAGGTGGTTTCCAAGCATCAGAAAGATTGGAGATCAAAGCTTGACGATACTCTATGGGCATATAGGACGACGTTTAAAACCCCAATTGGAATGTCGCCCTATAAGTTGGTGTATGGCAAGGCGTGCCATTTGCCCATAGAACTTGAATACAAAGCATATTGGGTAATCAAAGAGCTAAATCTCGATGCTATGTTACGTGGAGAAAAGCGGTTGCTCTAAATACAAGAACTTGAAGAGTTTAGGCTCCAATCTTATGAGAATTCTCGTTCATACAAGGAGAAGACGAAGCTCATTCATGACAAGAAAATCTTGAAAAGGAACCTCTAATGCGGAGTCAAAGTACTTCTCTTCAATTCTAGGTACAAACTCTTTCCGGGAAAGCTAAAATCCCGGTGGTCGCGTCCCTTGTTTATCACCGAGGTTGGCAAGTACGGGGACTTTGACTTGTCGACCAAAGATGGGTAAAAGTTCAAGTTCAAAAGGCAACAAATCAAGCTTTACCATGAAGGTACCTTTGTCGGGGTAGTCGAGGCTTTGTACCTCAAGCCGATTATTCTCCAATAATTTTGTGACAAGTTCGGGTTTGGTGGAGTCCCCCAAGAACCACTATTTGTAAATACTTCTAACTCTTTGATGATTTTTAGTAATAGAGTAATTTGCATTGAAATCGATTAAATTATTGTTATTTAAAATGAATTTAATTTCAATTAAATCGTAATTAAATCGATTTCATTTAATTCATTTAGATTTACCATTTTTTTTAGCATTATTGATTTATGAGAGTTGTGAGGGAGGGAGCTAATTTTGTGTTTAAGTGAATTTTAAAGTTAAATTAATTGAAATTCAAAAGGGAAAATGAAGAATGTTGAACTTTGAATAACAGAGAAGATGGGAAAGACTTTGGATGATTATTATTGATGCCTTATTATATGATACAACCTACTTATTTATAATTCTATAGTATACATATTTTAGGAAATAGGTCTAAGCTAATATGGGTAGGAATATTTGATGGCTAATTACAAGGGATTGATTTATTTGCAACAGCTCCAAAGAGTCAGGGAAGCAACAACTCTTATTACCCCGCCTCAAGGTGGAGCGTGGAGGGACGAGATGCCCAACTTGGAGAGAAGGTCATCAAATGTGGTGCATCTGAGGGCTTTCGTAAGAAAATGACAATCAACTTCGATGAGTTTTGTTCGTTCGTGGAAGACGGGATTGTGGGCGAGATGTAAGGCTAAATGACTGTCGGTAAGTAGGGAGACAGGCGCGGAATGAACCACACCAAGGGACGCGAGCAGGCCGCGAAGCATTTAAGTTCACAGGTTGTGTAGGCCATAGAGCGATATTTGGCTTCGGCGGATGATCGAGACACGGTGTTCTGTTTCTTGGTTTTCCAGAAAATGGGTGATGAGCCGAGGAAGACGAGATAAGCACTGAGGGATCGACGAGATAAGGGGCAGCTAGCCCAGTTGTCATCACAATAGGCGGTGAGACGGAGATCACAATTGGCCCGAAGGAGCAACCCTTGACCAGAGCTATTTTTGAAGTAACGAACCACCTGAATGGCGACGTTTCAGTTTGCAAGTTCTGGTTTGGCGAGAAATTGAGCCACAATATGAACATAATAGTTAAGATCGAGACGAATGATTGTGAGGTAGACAAGGCGGCCAATGAGGCGGCGATAGGGTTGAGGGTCGTCTATAGGAGAGTCGGTAGTGAGAGCAAGCTCTTGGTTGGGTTCAATTGGAACTGAGGCAGGACGAGAGGCGAGGAGACCAGTTTCTTCAAGGATATCCATGGAATATTTACGTTGAGAGAGAAATATGCCGGTTTTATTGCGAGCTACTTCAATTCCGAGAAAATATTTTGAACGGCCAAGGTCTTTCATATGGAGGCATTTGTGTAGATAATTTTTGAAGGCAATGATGGAAGAAGAAGGAGTCCCACAAATAACGAGATCATCGACCTAAACGAGCACATGGAGCTCATCTTTTGGCGTTGTACAAAAACCATAAGTAGTGAGAGCGGAAGCGAGTTTAGCGTACCAATATCGAGGCGCTTGTTTGAGATCATAGACTGATTTTCGTAGGCGTTAAACCGAGTTGAAGGAAGCATGAGTAAACCCAAGAGGAAGTTTCATATAGACTTCTTCGAATAGATCCCCATGAAGGAACGCATTATGGACATCCATTTAGTGAAGTTCCCAATTTTTGGCGGCTGCCACGGCAAGGAGAGTACGAACCGTGACAAGCTTGATGGTAGGAGCAAAAGTTTTGATGTAATCTACACCTTCGACTTGACGATTGCCCATGATGACACGACGGACTTTGTATCTTTCGATGGAACCATCGGCATTGTATTTTATTTTAAATACTCATTTGCATCCGAATGCCTTCATGTGTAGAGGAAAGGGGGTGAGATTCCATGTATGATTTTTTTCAAGGGCGTCTAGTTCAAGTTTCATGGCTTGGCGCCATGGCGGATCCTGCATAGCGTCAGCAAAAGTTCTAGGCCATTGATTTTTAGTCACGACCGACAAAACAATACGATGAGGTGAAGAAAAATTATCATAGGAAATATTATTAGTGATCGAAAATTTGGTACCTCTAAGAGACGGTGAGATGGTGTGAGCGTGAGAGGTGGGTTGAATATTTTTTGTAACATAATCACGAATACGGGTGCTTGGAATTTTGAGACAAAGACCACGACTGAGGGGTATAGGAGATGATGCAGGGGCTTCGGTTGAATCAGTGGAGGCCGAAACAGGGGAAGCAAGGGAGTTGACAGTAGGAGGAGTGGACTGTGGAGGGGTAGCGGTGGGGGGGGGGGG
>JAIUZE010020065.1:0-39941 GCA_022085475.1 Heliosperma pusillum
TATCTAGATATTTAATTACTTTATCGATCCGTCAACAAAGATTTCGCAAATCGCTCAAAAACAGACCGATTTCCTCACCATACCACACGGCTCATTTAGTCCTCTAATAGGGCTTGATATTTCATTACTTTTGATTATAATATCATAATATCTAGATATTATTTCACTTTATCGATCAGTTAACGAAAATTACGCAAAACGTTTACAAAACTGATCCGATAGTCACCATATCACACGGCTCCTTGCTCTCTAATAGACCTAGATATTTTCATTATTTTTCATTACAATATCATAATATCTTGATATTTAGTTTAATTAACTTTATCGTTAATTATATTTAATCGTTTACCGTAAAATAATTATTAAACGCGAGTCAATTACGTAACAACAATTTCAAAAACCGACATCCCTTTTTGCCTATAATTACAGGCTCAACCCAACTCTTCCTTACTCACAAAACAACTTGTCATTTTACAATAAATCAAATAACACGACCTCAAAATATCCTTTCTTTAATCGTTCTTCGTTGTTCTTCGTCGTTCTTCAATTGTTCTTCATCGTTCTTGAGGCAACCCGCAGCCAAAACCTTGCATAAATCTTCGTTTCTTAATTAAATCCATCCTAATTTATATTTCTAGACTCTCTCCTCTTCGCTCCTCATCTTCACGTACGGTTTTATTTCAATTCCGATAAAATCGTTTTCAACACTTTAATTATGGAAAATCATATTTTTGTTCTAATAATGTTTTCCTTGTTATTTCTTATAGGGGAAGCTTTTGAAGACGAGTTTGGAGACTCGTATATTTTGGGTGAAGATTAGTAGGAGGGTTTCTTATTATATACTTCTTATTATTATTTTTGTGCTAAGTGGTTTGCTAGCTAAGGTAACAATTCCGTTTTACTCGACGAATTAATGTCACATAGCTTTGTTTTGGTTCATGTTATGGTTTTTATGGTTCTAGTTAGTAACATAGCTTTAACCTTTGTTTCTTTAGTTTTTGGTTCATCTTTGTTTTAGTTCATGTTTTTATGATTTATGGAATTTTTGGTAGTAATATGATAAGGAGTTGTTTTTATTATGTTGTATGAATTTTTATGATTTTCCATAAGGTTATGATTTTTAGGTTGTGTGGAAATTTTAATATGTTTAGTGTTCTTGGTGAATTTTGATGATTTTCCATAAGTTATGATTTTTATGATTTTGTATGAATTTATAATAGGTTTAGTGTTCTTGGTAAATTTTGATGATTTTCCATAAGTTATGATTTTTATGATGTTGTATGAATTTATAATATGTTTAGGGTTCTTGATGAATTTTGATGATTTTTATTAAGTTATGATTTTTATGTTGTTTAGGAAATTTTTCATATGTTAGTGTTCTTGATGGATTTGGGTGATTGTTCATAATAATGATTTTGTATGGATGTTGTTAAAAATGGTGGTTTGAGAATTAAAACATGTTAGAATTAATTTGATGTTGTTTGTTGGTTGAACCGTGGGCATGGCAGTGAACCGGACCAACCAGACCGGTCCAGGCCGGTTCAGACCGGTCTGGGTTGGTCCATGGTGGGTCCGGGTTTTGGTCTTTGGGTTGTGTCGATGTTTGATTGTTTAATTGTTGTTTTGACGGGTTTTAATTATGTTAAGCATGCGGGAAAATATTAGAAATCGGTTTTAGAAAAATTAAAGCAAATCAGCCCATTTTAGCCAAAACGGGCCGTGGGGCCCATCCAAGCCATGTGGGGTCCGTCCCAACTCAGCCCGTGGGTCCCACTTTGGGACTTGTGACGGTTTTTGAGTTATCGTCATTTTTATCGTGTTTTGTAATATTTAGCAAGTGGGAAATATTAATAAGTAAAATATTTAATTAAAAAGGTTTTTCATAAAATTATTATTTCTCACATGTTGGAAATTATAAGACGAGATCGTAGTTTAATTGAATATCATTTAAGTCAAGCGGGGTTTTACGTAATATTTAATAATTCACATGTTAGAAGTTTTATTAAAATAACATGTAATGAATATGTTGATTTTTATGTCTATGTGATAAAGACTCTGTTTCTAGCCGGTTTGATCCAACGGGTTTGGTCAAACTAAGATCTAGTCAGCCCCGATTTGACTGATGACCCGTCGCGGGACTCGGGTCGGGGATTTGTCTTCAAATAAGGTTGTATTTAATTAATGAAATAGCCTTAGTAGATATGAGGCGATATGTTATTTGAATATGATTTATATGTAATTAGTCACATGATAGGAGGTTGTTCCTGTGTCTGTTTAATTATATGGTTGGTGTCGTGTTGACTAAGTACCCATAGAGAATTGTGAGTATATGGCGTCTTGACCATGCTAATTCTAAATGAGTATCTTGGACCATGACATTGATAGGCCCGTACTATCTTTAACGAGTATATAGTTCACTGCTTGATAGCTTTTGTGTCCCGGGCCTGGGGGGCTTATCCCCAAGTCGGGGCATGGCATCCTAAGAGTTCCGCTTTTGGAAGGGAGCCAGCTTAAGTACTAGCCATCTCTGCTTAGGGGGTCGCCTAGTAGAGTTTCTCATAGACGGTTATGTCATGGGACGGGGAATGGAATAGCTGTTGTCGCTAGGTCTGATCAGTCTAGGACTAGGATGTTTTCCTACCTTGTGGTATAGCCTCGAGTTACAGAAGTCGTCTATTGACTGTGCTAAGAACTTATGCCTGTTTGTATAAGTATTGGTCTTTCATGTTTGTATGATTCTATGAGTTCTAGAAGGTGAGATGCAAGCCGGCTAGGATTGATAGAGTTTGGATTACCGATTGTTAACTGATTCACATGATTACGTGTTGATTAGGGTTTGAGTGTATCATGGCCATGTTAACGGTAACCTCTGAGCTAGCATACCAGCTTCCCTACCTCGTGTTATAGTTTATTATCGGATTCCCATGATAGCTTTCATATGCTAGGTTATATGTTAGTTAATTGTTTCATAACATGAAAAGCATATCATATATGTTAAGGTTTTGTATTTTTCCATATACATTGCTTTTATGTTATTCATGTTTAATTAAACTCGACATTTCGTGGCTGGGAGAACTCGGAGTTACTCCCCCCTGACTGTGGCTTCCGTGTTTATATTTAATGCGGTCGAACAGGTGGTGTTGCATATTTGGGGTACATGGACGAGCTAGCGAGCGAAGTATTTACCTTGGACCTATATTCGGTTCATAGTTTGTATATTATTGTACACACTTTTATTTCCGTATTTATACGGGAGATATGTCTCCCGTCTTGTATATTTCTTTTGTAGAATATGATTTACGTTTTGTAATGACCTTTTTATTTTATGACACCTTCGTTATGTACTATCTTATTTCTTTTATGTATTTAAATTATTTTTTTTTCTTTCCGCAAATTTGAGGGTGTTACAGTTTGTCTTTTTCGTCTCAGGGAACCTAAGTTCCTTGAGACCGTTCTCATCCTTTTCTTTAGTTTTTGTTTATGCCCATGTGTTCTAGGTCCGTTCCTGTGCCCTACGATTCCGAACTAGAGAAGACTCTCCGGTCTAGACGAAACTTTTGGAAGGAAATTCAAGAAGCGTTAGACTTGAGTACGCTTGAAACAGTTTACGCTGAATTCGTCGCAGAAAAACCATCCTTAGAAGAGGATACACCTATTTCTGCACCTACTACAACCATGCCTACTCTTGCCAGCCACTCGGAGCCTACCGTTGCATCTATTCCCAAGGGATTTCAACTCCCTACTACGGGTAATAGTACTTTTGAGATTCGTCCATCTTATATCTCTTTGGTGGAGCGAAATATGTTTGGAGGAAGCCCTACTGAGGATCCTGCTAAGCATATGGAGAAATTCACCAACTATTGCTGCTCTATTCCTTTAACGGGTGGAGTGACACAAGATCAGATCAAGTTGGTGTTATTTCCCTTTTCACTACGAGACGGGGCAGAAGATTGGTTGAGTGAGTTAGATATGGCTGCACTTGGCATCACCGATTGGAATTCTTTGGCTCTTGCATTCTACAAAAGATATTTTCCGCCACAGAAAACCAATGTCATTCGAAGTCAAATCACAAGTTTCAAACAAGGTCCCAATGAGAACTTTAATGAGGCCTGGGTTCGCTTCAAAAAGCTTGTCAAGTCTGTTCCACATCATGGTTTTGATACTTGGTTCTTATGCAACCAATTTTATAATGGGTTATATGATGATCAGAGGAATTTGTTAGATTCTGCTGCTAATGGGAGATTCCAAAATAACACTACTGATGCCAATGCTTGGAAGTTAATTGATGAGATGGCTACTCACACTGCTGAGTATGGGAATCCTAGGGGTAATGTGAGGAGAGGAGGTACGGATAATGCAGTTGCAGCTCAGTTGGAGGCATTAACTGCCAAAATTGCCGAGTTACAAACTTCAAAGTCCTTGGAAAATAAGCAAACGGTTCATGCCATGGTTCAACAAGAGCCAACCTGTGAAAGATGTGGTACTATGGGGCATATGCAGTGGAATGTATGAGTACGGTTGAGCAAGTCCTTGCCTTTCAATCTTTTAAGCAAGGTACACCTTACTCCAATTTTTACAATGAAAGGACAAAAGAGCATCCCAATCTCTCCTACCGAAGTCAGAATGTTCTTAATCCTACCCCACCGCCACATCAGCAACAAGGTTCCTCTTATGTGATTCCTCAGAATCGCAATTTCCAAGGTAATTATAACCGTTCCAATCAAGGTGGCCAAAACTTTCAACAACCTCCACCTCCACCACCTCCAAGTAATGATATGGCGGAATTGAAAGCCATGTTGCAGCAGAGTCTTATGATACAACAAAAGCAAGATGCTCAGATCTCATAGTTAATAGCTCATAGTAAGATGGTGGACACTCAAATTGCCCAATTGGCAATTCAAAATCCACATAAAAAACCGGGTAATCTTCCTCCTCAAGGGCACCCTCCACATGAACAAGCCAATGCTATCACTTTGAGGAGTGGAACCCATTACAAAGACCCTGAAATGATAGGGGATGAAACCAATGAAAGCTTGGAAGTTACTGATCAAAGTTCGAAAAAAAACGAAAAGGAGGCTGAAAAAGGGGTTGCTCGATCGAGCAACACCCCCCTGCTCGATCGAGCAACCTCTGAAAAAGTCGAAAATTCTGCTGGAAAAGTGCCTGAAAGTTACTGTACAAGAAAACTCGATCGAGCAACCCTCTGCTCGATCGAGCAAGCCCTCTGCTCGATCGAGCAACCCCTGCTCAGGATGAAAACACTTCCAATTCATCTTTCAAAGCTAAAGAAGCCGAGCCCATTGTCATAGCGCTTCCTTATACTGAGATCAAACAGAGACAGAAATGGGGGTTGTTTTAGAGAGAGTGACTTGTTTCAACTGAAATTCAAAGATATGACTTAAAGAAACTCCCCTACAGCAAGGCACAAGAGAAGGGACTCAAAGACTAGTTTTGAGACAGGTTTAAAGGGTTACAGCAAAGCACAAACACTCTAGACTAGGCTCAAACAGCAAGCAAGCTAATCACAGCAAGGCACAGATATAACTTGACTCACAAAGCAAGACACTGATCAAACACCTTGTAGATGTATCAGACTTGACTCAAACTACAGCTCTTAGCACAAGTTTGAAAGATTTGAGGGATTTCTCAAAGTTTAATTCATTCATAAAGTCTCCTTGTAACAACTTTCAAGACCTCCTTATATAGGGAGGCTGATATCTTGTGAACCATTGGATGTACAGATCATCCAAGGGCCAGCTTAGGATCTAAACTACTACAACTGACACTAATTAAGAGCCTTACAATAGGACGAGCTCAACAACTATAAAGCACAGACACAAGACACAAAGAACAGACTGAACAAAAAGCAAATAAAGCAGTTTTGGAGTTTTCCTAAAAATGGAAATCTGTTGTTCTTGTTGTCTTGCTGCTTTGCCTGGATGTGTTGCTGCTCCTTGGGACTCTCTACTCTTATTAGAACTTAGATAAGACCTGCCTTGGACGAGGACAAGTTGACTTAAACACAAGGAAGCCACAATCTGACTTGTACCTTCTCTGCTATAATGTTTACTGGACTCTAACTTGGGGTGTTTGTTACTTGAGTTTTTGCTAGACTTCAAGAGGGGTTATCCTGGAAAAACTTGTAGCTTGGGGGGTTGGCTTGATGGTAGGCCATGGTGGGGGTGGTTGAGATGTCGTGGTGTACCTCCTTGGTGCAGGGTTTGCTGATGGGTCTGCCTGGTTCTGAATGGCATTGTTTCTGTCTTGTGTGGGAAATGTGGACTGAGTTGGGGCTTGATGATAAGTGAATATTTGTATGGTTTTAACCCCCAATTTAACTCGGTTTTGTATGTCATTTGTGCTTTGATAAGCCACTTTATGAGCCAATATCGTCTTCTAGGCGAATTCCTATGTTCTAACCTGTTTTGTAGGGAAAGTGACGTTTCTACGCCCTTTTTCTATATTCCCGAGCATTTGCCTAGAACCCGACGATTCGAAGAAGAAAGCTTGACCAAGTGAAAGGCATTTCAAGAAGGTTCACTAATTCGAAAGAGAGAAGAAGTAAAGACGGTTTCGTAGTTTTCGGAAGATCAATCAATTAGACGGGAGAATTCATCGCTTTACATCATACCCTATCAACAAACCCGATTGTATAAGTCAAGGGGGATGTTTGAAGTCAAGTCAAGCAAAGGAATATGAAGCGTTAGTCAAGAGCTTCGAGAAGACGACTAACCCGATCGGGTAAGTGTGTACCCGATCGGGTATGTGTGCTGCTTCGAGCATTGCGGCTCCTTCATCCTATTTTTGACCTATGTGTTTAATGCCCGACCTCTTCTCCACGAAACCCTAATACTAAAAATAGATGCTCTAGCCCTCATATCATATCATCCATCATCTCACACAACATCTCTTCTCTTCTTTCTTTAGTTTAGTTCTTCTTCTTTCTTAGTTTAGTTTAGTTTTAGTTTTCTCTAGTTTAGTTTAGCCTAGTTCTAAGTTTTCTTCAATTGTAGTTGTTCTAGTGGTAATTGCAATTCAAGTTTCCAGGTTTGCATTTCCTATTTAAGTTCTTATTCCATTTCAATCTTTGCTCATCCTTTTTCGGTAATCTTTATTCTCGTCTTTACATTATAGTTTCATTTTCTTTTAGTATTTCCTTTATCATGTTTATCATTCTTAGTTTTATAATCTTAGTTTCCTTTTCATTGTTAATCATGCATAAGTAGTCACCCTTCTAGGGTGTAGGATAGCCATGTTAGATTAATTAAAAGATGATAATTGGATAAAAGAAATTATGCCTTTAAAACGTTGTGTCTATGCATGTTTGGATTGTAACGATAGTTATCGATTTTTGGCCAAAGTCATTTGACTAGTATGGAATTCTTTTCCAAGGTAGACATACGAGAATTGAATAGACAAAGCATGACATGGTAGATTAAGACCTAGTAAATCGCACTAAAAGCCTGCTAGACCATCTGATCTATGATTGTAATGAACACACCATTCTTACGAACACTCAATGAATTATTTGCATATCCCAATTCCAATTTCATCAATATGTTAATCTACATGTGTGAACCTACTTCCCTAGATTCTTTTCTTTATTGCATTGTTATTATTTAGTAATTAGTGACAAACATTTGCCAATCGTCCAAGGTAGAGTTCTAACCACAACTATTCACAAGTATCTCCCGTCTCCCCGAGATCGACCCCTTACTTCCCTAATTACATTAATTTGTTGTTAGCCTAGTCTGGGTTATTTATCTTTGATTAGGGTACGCGACAACCCGATCAAATTTTGGCGCCGTTGCCGGGGAGCACGGTTTTGTTTATTTGTGATTAGTAGAGTTTTACCTTGTCTTTTTCTTTTTTCTTTTCTTTTGTCTCGAGGAACACTTGTTCCTTGAGATTTTTCTCACCTTTTCCTTGTAGTATAGTGACTCTTTTCAGGTAATAGGAATATTTTTCTTTCAAAGGGATTGCTTTATTTTCTCTCAATGACTATCTATTTCCAACCTCCACAATGCGAGAATGAAGCTTTCCATGAATACCTCGACCGATTTTATAGCTATTCTAACCATATTATCTCTCTTGGGTAAACCCTTGATGAGACCTATATGAGGAATGTCGTGATCCATGGAATGCTCATTAAGTGTCATAGCCTGGCTATGCAATTGAGTGCTGGAAGTTTTTATCAGAAGAGAGGAAAGAAACTTTGGATTTTCTTGGACTTTATGGCATCCCAATCTCTGGATGAAACGCACCGGCGGTTGAGAATCCAAGAGCAAATCAATGAAATCAGGGCTCAACTTCAAATACTCAAAGGGCAAAAGGAAGAACCCACTTTTAAAATTTGTAAGCCAATCAATTTTCCTTATGCTTTTTCAGCCCCCCCATGTGAGTCTATTTTCTCCTGTGCTTTTTCATGTCCCCCATGTGAGTCTAATTCTCCCCAATCATATGAATTAATAGATGACGATGATGATGGTCCAACCTTTTCTATTGAAAGTCACTCTAGTGTCGTTCCATTTGACAATTTTGAGACCCCCATGATTGATATTAACCATATGGTAGTCGAGACTTTAGACGAGGATGTTGTTAAGCCCATTTGTGACTCCAATGGGGAGTCGTCGATTGAGTCATCAAATTTCTTTGAAAATCCCTTCGCTAAGGATATTCCAGATTTATTTGAAAATGATATTGGGTTTTGTGAACCTAGCCTTGGAATTAAGTGGGATCAACCACCCATTTTTGATTCCCAATCCTTAGATTCACCCTACCCCCAATTAGAGTCCACTAATGATATTTTGGGAACTAATTTTTTGTTCCATGATCTTAAACATTTCACTCCATCTCTCACTGACGAGTGGAGCAGTTCAGTGGTCATCTATGAAGTTTGTCATGCGCACAATGATAAGATATATCAATTCTTACCTTCAATATTTCATGCCTATATCTTGTCAATTGCTTACATATGTTTTTGTATAGCTCATGCGCAGGTATATGATCGACTTCTAAGGGCATTGACATGCTTTTTAAGGCACAAAGAATGATTTTCATTAATAAAGAGTCTAGCAAGACATTTAAATTGCGCTTCTCGGGAGGCAACCCGTGTTCCTTTTCTTTTTGCATTTTTATTTTTGTATTCCCTTTTTCGTTGTTAGGATTTATTTTGCGGATGAATGAGTTTTTGAAGAATCTATAAAGACCTTCCTTGTCAAGTCCAAAAGACTAGCTTGGGGGAGTCCGCACTGACTAGTAAGCTTCACTCTTCTTTCATTTTTCCTTTTCCCCATTAAGCATCTCATTGCATATTTTGTCTTTGTGCTCACATTGAGGACAATGTGATGTTTAGCTTGGGGGAGGGATTGCATTTTCCCATTTTGCATTTTAGTTTATCATTTTTCAAATTTTGAATAAAAGAGAAAGAAGACTTTTGAGAAAATTTAAAAATTTCTGAACATAATTGAATGCTTTTCGTGCTTTGCTTGTTTGTTTACTATACCATCATGTTACATTTCCCAAACTTAGAGCTTTCAAAAGATAATGGTTCAATATTTATTGAATTGTGCATACATGGGGAAGTCTTGTACACAGTAGGCATGGAATGAATCTATAGATGAGTACGCTTGATCTTGACATTTGGCAAGTTACATATATTGTAAGGTAGAACCTCCTTAGACTGGTACATCTATAACCAGTCTCATCTAGGTGTGTGTAGTTCTCCTTGTGATGTGTGTCATGTCAAAACGCATAAGTATGGTTCTCATTTCTTTTCTATAAGCATTGCATTCATGATTCACTAAGATTTGAAGCCTTTTTCACTTTGAATTACACCTCAAAATTAACCCCTTCATACAAATGCTTCACAAAATAATAGCTACATATAAAAACTGCCTACCTTTTGAGCTAATAGCTAGACTATGGTGTATGAGTGCTCTTTTGAGAAGATTTTGTTCCTTAATGACAAAGTAAATTTGGAGAACGAAAAATATTCAAGAAGTGATGTTCAAAAGAAAAAAAATGGAAAAATCGAAAAGAAAAAAATGTTATGTTCAGAATAGAAAAGAAAAAAAAAAGAAAAAAAAAAGAAAAAAAAGAAATAAAAGAAGAAGTTGTGAGTATCTCCTCAAAATGTCAATTCAATCAATAGAAGGAGTTTACCCTTGTGTTTCGTGTGTAATAAGCCAATTTGTTTCTTCTGACTTCGTTTTTTAACTTTTAGGAATTGACCGAAAGTTTGGATTGAGTATTCATTTATCATTGGTCAGTTGCTAGCTCACTCTAAACTTCACATGACCATAACTATTTGTCCACCTTTCACCCATTTCCAAAAGCCTTCTTCTTATTTTTCGGCTTCTTTTCTATGTGCATTATGATCTTTGACTTGTGTTTTGAATTGTTTACCATATTAGATTGCGGACACATTTTCATAAGTCGTAGATAGGTGAGTGTCTCAAACATTTACACATAAAGAAATCACCTTTTACATACATTGAGTGTTCGAGTGTGTCCGTAAGAGTCCATTTGTCAAAAGATCATGCAAGAGCCGAAAATCTATAGTGAAATTCTTTGTGCTACGCCGTTATGTATATCTCAGCCATGTTTATGTATCATTCTTGCCCACGTTGTTTTTGGGTTATGATTCATTATGTTTCCAAAGCTTTATGTTGAGATTTGTTTCCTGATGGTGTAGTAGCCAACACTTGCACCTTGTCCTGGTATTGTTTGTTATGTTTGCTTGAGGACAAGCAAAGGTTTAGCTTGGGGGAGTTTGATAAGTGAATATTTGTATGGTTTTAACCCCCAATTTAGCTCGGTTTTGTATGTCATTTGTGCTTTGTTAAGCCACTTTATGAGCTAATATCGTCTTCTAGGCGAATTCCTATGTTCTAACCTGTTTTGTAGGGAAAGTGACGTTTCTACGCCCTTTTTCTATATTCCCGAGCATTTGCCTAGAACCCGACGATTCGAAGAAGAAAGCTTGACCAAGTGAAAGGCATTTCAAGAAGGTTCACTAATTCGAAAGAGAGAAGAAGTAAAGACGGTTTCGTAGTTGTCGGAAGATCAATCAATTAGACGGGAGAATTCATCGCTTTACATCATACCCTATCAACAAACCCGATTGTATAAGTCAAGGGGGATGTTGGAAGTCAAGTCAAGCAAAGGAAGATGAAGCGTTAGTCAAGAGCTTCGAGAAGACGACTTACCCGATCGGGTAAGTGTGTACCCGATCGGGTATGTGTGCTGCTTCGAGCATTGCGGCTCCTTCATCCTATTTTTGACCTATGTGTTTTTAATGCCCGACCTCTTCTCCACGAAACCCTAATACTATAAATAGATACTCTAGCCCTCATATCATATCATCCATCATCTCACACAACATATCTTCTCTTCTTTCTTTAGTTTAGTTCTTCTTCTTTCTTAGTTTAGTTTAGTTTTAGTTTTCTCTAGTTTAGTTTAGCCTAGTTCTAAGATTTCTTCAATTGTAGTTGTTCTAGTGGTAATTGGAATTCAAGTTTCCGGGTTTGCATTTCCTATTTAAGTTCTTATTCCATTTCAATCTTTGCTCATCCTTTTTCGGTAATCTTTATTCTCGTCTTTACATTATAGTTTCATTTTCTTTTAGTATTTCCTTTATCATGTTTATCATTCTTAGTTTTATAATCTTAGTTTCCTTTTCATTGTTAATCATGCATAAGTAGTCACCCTTCTAGGGTAGGATAGTCATGTTAGATTAATTAAAAGATGATAATTGGATAAAAGAAATTGTGCCTTTAAAACGTTGTGTCTATGCATGTTTGGATTGTAACGATAGTTATCGATTTTTGGCCAAAATCATTTGACTAGTATGGAATTCTTTTCCAAGGTAGACATACGAGAATTGAATAGACAAAGCATGACATGGTAGATTAAGACCTAGTAAATCGCACTAAAAGCCTGCTAGACCATCTGATCTATGATTGTAATGAACACACCATTCTTACAAACGCTCAATGAATTATTTGCATATCTTAAATCCAATTTCATCAATATGTTAATCTACATGTTTGAACCTACTTCCCTAGATTCTTTTCTTTATTGCATTGTTATTCTTTAGTAATTAGTGACAAACATTTGCCAATCGTCCAAGGTAGAGTTCTAACCACAACTATTCACAAGTATCTCCCGTCTCCCCGAGATCGACCCCTTACTTCCCTAATTACATTAATTTGTTGTTAGCCTAGTCTGGGTTATTTATCTTTGATTAGGGTACGCGACAACCCGATCACTTGACATGGCTTGCTGAGCCCTGGACTATCTTCCTCAATGTCTTGGCTTGGCCTGGCTTGAGTTTGGCCTGTCATGGCTTGTTGTTTGGACCTTGTGACTCGAGCTTCCATCTGAGGGGAACTTGGGGTCAGACTTGTCTTGTTTGTGGCTTGATCATCAAGGCCCCTTGGGTGAGCTCCTGCTGCACTTTCCGCACCGCCAACATAAATCCAAGCTTGATAAACAGTTTGGGAGGTTTATGGAAGTGGTCAAGAATCTGCAAGTGAGTGTACCTTTTACCGAGTTGATTACTCAAGCACCGGCTTATGCAAAGTTCATGAAGGATATATTGACAAGGAAGCGGTCCTTTAATGAAGTGGAGACGGTTGCATTCACTGAGGAATGCAGTGCTGTGTTGCAATCCAGATCACCACCAAAGCTAAAGGATCCAGGGAGTTTTTCTATTCCTTGTAATATAGGTTGCTTAGCAAATGATAAAGCCCTTTGTGATCTAGGGGCTAGTGTTAGTGTTATGCCATTTTCTATATGCAAAAAGCTTAATATGGGTCAACTTACTGTTACAACCATGACCTTACAAATGGCCGACCGTTCTATTAAACACCCTCTAGGGATTTTAGAAGACATACCGGTTAGAGTAGGGAAGTTTTTCATACCAGTTGACTTTGTTGTCTTAGATATGGCTGAGGACACCCAAATTTCTATCATCTTGGGACGACCATTCCTCCATACTGCGGGGGCGGTTATAGATGCTAAGAATGGGAGACTTACACTAACAGTGGGGGATGATACTATCACTTTCAACTTGGATAATGCCATGAAACATCCCATGTTAGAAGAGACATGTCATAGAGTCGATATTGTTGATTTATCTATTGATGACTGTCTTTCTTTGTGTTTGAATAGGGATCCTCTGGAGATCGCCTTAATTTCCAGCACTGCTGAAGCTGGAAGCTCACTGAATGAAGAAGTAGTTGAGATGGAAAAACTGCTCATAGGAGAGGACTGCAAGTTACAGAAGGTTTATAGCTTAGGTAACCCCCCTAAGGTTACCAAGGTAAAGAAACCTGAACTTAAACCCCTCCCTTCTCATCTTAAATATGTTTTCCTTGATGCCCATGAGATGAATCCTGTAATTGTCAGTGCTAGCCTATCTGAAAGCCAACTTACTGATTTGTTGGTGGTTTTAAAATGACATAAAAAGGCTATAGGTTATAGCATTGATGATTTGCAAGGTATTAGTCCTGACTTTTGTATGCACCGTATCCAATTAGAAGAAGACCAAAAACCTTGTAGGCAGGGTCAGCGTCGTTTGAACCCCACTATGCAAGAGGTAGTTAGAAAAGAGGTGCAGAAACTGTTAGATGCAGGAATCATATATGCTATTTCGGATTCCAAGTGGGTTAGTCCTGTTCAGGTAGTCCCTAAGAAGGGAGGGACTACGGTCGTCACTAATGAGAAAAACGAGCTCATATCTACTAGACTAGTGACAGGGTGGAGGATGTGTATTGATTATAGAAGGCTGAATGTAGCCACTAGGAAAGACCACTTCCCCCTTCCCTATATTGACCAAATGTTAGAGCGTCTAGCGTGTCATAAGTATTTTTGTTATCTAGACGGCTACTCGGGATTCTTTCAAATCCCCATTCATCCTGACAATCAGGAAAAGACTACCTTCACATGCCCTTATGGTGTCTTTGCTTACCGAAGAATGCCTTTTGGGTTATGTAATGCCCCTGCCACCTTTCAACGTTGTATGATGGCTATATTTTCTGATTATATCGAGTCTATTATGGAGGTCTTTATGGATGACTTCAGTGTTTATGGGACCGATTTTGATAGTTGTTTAGCTAATCTGACTAAAGTCTTACAACGTTGTGAGAAGAGTAATCTTGTGTTAAACTGGGAGAAGTGCCACTTCATGGTAACTGAAGGGGTGGTACTTGGTCATTTGGTGTCTGGACGAGGCATCCAAGTGGATAAAGCTAAAGTGGAAGTGGTTGAGCAATTACCGTACCCAGTGAATGTTAATAGTGTTAGAAGTTTCCTTGGTCATGCGGGGTTCTATCGCCGTTTTATTAAGGATTTTTCAAAGATTGCTCAACCAATGACTAAGCTTCTCCACAAGGATGCCCCGTTTGTGTTTACTGATGAGTGTGTTAAGTCTTTTGACAGGATTAAACAAGCTCTAATCTCAGCTCCTATTATCCAGTCTCCTGATTGGACATTGCCGTTTGAGATAATGTGTGATGCCAGTGACTATGCAGTTGGGGCTGTTTTGGGGCAAAGGAAGGATAAGGTGCTACATGCAGTTTACTATGCCAGTAAGACTTTGGATGATGCGCAAGTTAACTATGCTACCACTGAAAAGGAGTTACTTGCGGTTGTCTTTGCTTTGGATAAGTTTAGAGCCTATCTTGTGGGTTCTAAGGTGATAGTCTATACTGACCATCCAGCACTGAAGTACTTGTTGGCTAAGAAGGAAGCCAAACCTAGGCTCATTCGTTGGATCTTGTTGCTACAAGAATTTGATTTGGAGATCCGGGATAAGTCAGGTGCAGAGAATGTGGTTGCTGACCATTTGTCTCGTCTGAGGTTTGAAGAGGGAGATTCCATCCCCATTGATGATTCGTTTGCTGATGATCATCTCCTTGCCATTACCATGGAGACTCCATGGTTTGCCGATTATGCCAACTTTTTGGTTGGGGGAATTATGCCTCCAGATCAATCCTATCAGCAAAAGAAGAGGTTTCAACATGATGTCAAGAGGTATTTTTGGGATGATCCTTATCTATTCCGGGAATGTGCCGACGACATTTATCGACGATGTATTCCAGAGGGTGAGGTACATGCCATCCTTTCTCATTGTCACTCTTCTTCATATGGCGGTCATCATGGTCCCTCAAGGACATTTGCTAAGGTTATGCAGTCGGGTTTTTATTGGCCGACTATTCTCAAAGATGCTACTACTTTTGTCCGTTCTTGTGACGCGTGTCAAAGGACGGGAAATATTTCGCAAAGGCATGAGATGCCTCAAATGGGTATTTTAGAAGTTGAAATATTCGATGTTTGGGGTATTGACTACCAAGGGCCATTCCCATCTTCCCATGGTAACCAATATATTCTAGTAGCAGTTGATTATGTCTCTAAATGGGTGGAAGCCATTGCCACTCCCACTTGTGATGCCAAAGCAGTTATTAAACTGTTTCAGAAGATCATTTCCCCACGATTTAGGGTTCCTCGTGCTCTCATTAGCGATGGAGGAAAGCATTTCAATGAGCGCCATCTTAACTCTTTATTGAAGAAATATGGCGTTACACATCGTCGGGGGTTAAGTTATCATCCGCAGACAAGTGCTCAGGTAGAGGTTTCTAATAGGGAGATTAAATCTATCCTTGAGAAAGTCGTGAGTAAATCTAGGAAGGATTGGAGTCGTAAACTCGATGATACTTTATGGGCTTACCGAACTGCTTTTAAGACTCCAATTGGTGCTTCTCCATACCGGTTAGTCTATGGCAAGGCGTGCCATTTACCGGTAGAACTTGAGCATAGGGCTATGTGGGCCATAAAAGAGCTTAATATGGATCCCTCACTGGCGGGTGAGAAACGACTTATGCAATTGAACGAGCTTGATGAGTTTCGATTGCATGCCTATGATACCGCTCGGGTTTACAAGGAGAAGACAAAGAAATGGCATGACAAGCATATCATGCAGCGGGAATTTAAAATTGGTGAGAAAATATTATTATTTAACTCCCGTTTGCGTTTGTTTCCAGGTAAACTCAAGTCCAGATGGTCGGGACCATTCACAGTTACCGAGGTGAACAAGTTTGGGTCGGTTTCACTACAAACCGACAAGGGTGAGGTTTTCAAAGTCTATGGTCAACGCTTGAAGATCTATTATGATGGAGCATTTATTGGAGTGATAGAGGCCGTCGACCTTTTCACTCTTGATAAATCACCATGACTTTGAGGTAACACGGTCGTGCGGGACCGATATAAACCAGCGCTAACCGGGAGGCAACCCGACATTTACATGTAATTCACTTGTAAATTTTATTTCGATTAGCTTAATTATTAATGTTATAGTTTAATTAGATTTAATTTGGATAGTTAGTATAGTTGTGCTTTATTGATTGCGGTGAGGGAGCGATTTAACAATTTTATCAAGTGTTTGCAGCTAATAAATTGGAAATCGCTTTAATAATGAGGAAACGAAAAGAAAGAAAGGAGAAAAGAAGAGAAAAGCATGGAAAAACTGAAATTTAGGTTGCTCGATCGAGTTTTCTTGTACACACATTCACCCGAGACTCAAACAAAACTTCAAAATCAGGAAAATTTAGGTTGCTCGATCGAGCAGAGCTGACCTGCTCGATCGAGTCGTAGCGGTTCAGACCGGCCCCGAGGTTCTTTAATCAGGTTTTCCCCAATTTTTCCTCATTCTTCTTCTTATTTCGTCTTTGTTATTCTTTCCCTCACCCTTATTCTCTCAAATACCTCAAGCAAACTCCTTCTAATCATCAATTAATCATCAAGCTAGCATCAACAGTCATTATTTTACTGGTTTTAAGTTCAATTTGTGAAGAAATTGGTGTTCTTGCCCCCTTATTTTGCCCAAATTGTGAATCTAGGGTTTGCTTCTTATTTCTTCAATTTTGTGCTTCTAATTCATTGTTGTTGCTTCCTAGCTTTGTTATTTAGTAATTAATCACTCTTGCATTGCTAATTGCTCCGTCTTTCTTGCGTTTTAGACTCAAATTTGAATTTTTTTTCGAGTTAGGGTTTGTCAATCCGTGTTTTGAGCATAGAGTTGTGTTTGTTGTGTTTTATTTACTTTAATTAGCTATGTCTAGGCAAGAAGGAACTAGTAAACGTCGTAGAGCACCCCGTCTTGTTCGACAACCCGAAGTAGAGGCGATTCCGAGTAACCCCGATTACCCTTGGATCGTTTTCAACACACAAGAGCAGCATGACCGCTTTGCTTTGCTTATGGGTCGTCCTATGGACCCTACTCGCTGTGTGTGCCCCAACGTTCTTGATTTACTCGGTTTTGGGAATGCCATGTTTGATATGTTTCACCGGATCGGGTTTGGTGGGCTATATTCCCTTAATGAGCTTTCATATCGACCTTTGACATTAGAATTTTTCGGTTCCTATGATTGGGACGAGGCCTATAAACGAGTGTCTTTTAGGTTGCTTAATCGGGATTCTTTTATTGCTATTCCGAACTGGCAAATCATTTGGGTCTTTCTCTAGGTGACGATGATTCTTTTATTGCTCTTCCTTCCGGCTTTCAAGCCGTTGAATATTTTCGTTTATTTACTGGTCTTCCTGAGGCACGTGTTAATGCTATGGCGGTAAATGATGTGCAACACCCTTGTTTTGAGGTTGTTTTTGCGTTTCTTTAGCCTCCTTTTATTTGCTAGGAAGGACCTTAGTAAGCTTAATTCTCATGAGGTCTTATTACTTGCTTCTACCCTCAACCCCAAGCATGAGAATGATTTTTATTTCAATCCGGTCGGTTTGGTGTGCTATGCTTTCTGGAGGGTTAATTCCCCTACCCAACATTCTTTAGACTGTGGTGCCTTAGTCACTAGGTTGGCTAGGCGACTTGCAGGGTTTGGGGGAGACCGTAGATACACACCAATGACCCCACTCTATGCCTCTAGAGTAGACGAGGAGTACCTATGCCACACACTAAGCTGAATTAACGCGTTAGAGAACGCTAGATTTCAGTGGCGAGTACGAGGGACCCAGTGGATAGCTCTTCCTGATACCGATAACCGTCTCCCTTCTACGGAGCGGTTGTGTACCCATGATCCTGAGACTGGACCTACCCCTCTTCCCCGTTCTTATGTGGTTCCACCTGAGCTTGTTTTTACTTTGGCCGAGAACCGTCGACCTCGTCGGCGGATTACCCCATCTACTTCTGCTCAGACTACCACCACCCCGATTCCACGCTTTACACCCACCCCAGCTCCTTACCCTTACCCTCCACCTGCTTACACCTATGATCCAGCTTTAGAGAGGGAGATTAGGATTCACCAAGGAATTAACAATGACTTGGTGATGAGGGGACTTTGGGAGAACCTCATGCGGACCGATCTTAATGCCACTGCTGGTTGGACTCCGCCGAGCTACTACCGAGGTCCGGGTGATGAGACTGGTGTGTTTGATAATTATAGGGTGACTCCTCAGCAGTTTTCCCAGGAGTTTAGTCACGATTATGGTTGCCTGGGTCGTTCTTGGTATACTCCTATCCAACCGGATGCTCCAGTTGGTGGGTTTGGTGACCCGTTTCGGGCTTCTTCTTCTGGTGCTGCTGAGAAGGGCGATGATGATGATGATGATGATGATGATCAGGCGCAGTAGTGGCCGCTGTCACTACACCCCCATTTTGCAGCTGGTTTGGGGGAAGCTATGCTTATAAGCTGGTATTATCTATCCTTGTACTTTCTTTTATTGTATTTTATTTTCGCTATTTCCCCTTTTCCCTTTTGTTAGTAGTGTCCTTTAGGTTGCTGCTGTTGGTTGATTGTGTGATGTTGTGCTGTTAGCGTCACAATGAGGACACTGTGACATTTAGGTTTGGGGGAGAGTCTTTATTTTTGTTGTGTGTTTAGTTTATTTAAAAAAAAAAAACAAAAAATCATAAAAATTGAAAAATTTACAAAATCCAAAAACATGTTTTCATTTTATTAGGTCGAGTCTTGGTGAATTGAATAACAATGATGATAATTTGCATTGTTTCTGCATTTGAATCCCAAATAAGTTGTCCATGTACATTGTTTTGACTTACTATTTTTGAAAACAAAGCTCATAGTACAAGTCTTGACCGTTTTGACATACCTTATGCTAATTAGATTTGACAATTTTTGTTGGTAAACCACTTAAATTCTGAGGTCTTTAGAGCTTCCTAGGCCAGGAACATCAATAAACTGGTCTCATTGTTTTTAGGCTTGAGTGTGGTACTCCTTGTGGAATGTGTAACATCAAATTGCATAAGTGTGACATTCGTTTCTTGATACTATACGCGTTCGTTTGATAAGTGCATGATGAAAGGTGGTTCTTTTTTGTTGAAATAAGCCTCACATAGCCAAAAAGACTTGATTTTATACCCTTATTATTGAGTTCTCTATGTTTAGCTCATTTGAGCCTTTTGTAGCCTGTTTTATAAGCCATATAATAGCTACTTTACTAGAACTTGCCTACCTTATCGGGACAGTCGCAGTTGCATGTTTTTCTTATCTACTTGTCTACTATGGTTGGGTCGAGATTTCCAAAAGAATATCAATTGGGTGTAGCAAGTATGTTGGCAATTGTGTCATTTATTCCTTTTGTTGAGAAAAGTTGTGAAGCAAAAGAAGAAAAAAAATGATGAAGAAAAGAAAAAAAAGATTTGATTTGAAAAAAATAAAAAAGAAAAAAAAGAGAAAAGAGAAAAAGAAAGAAAAAAAAAAGAAAAAAAAATTTGTTGCTTCATTGAATTATTCAAGGGAAAATGAAAGGGATTATACTAGAGTCTAATGCATATTTAGAGAGCAATTTCGATCTCTCTCTTGCGTTGTCAAAGTTTAAGATGATTTCTCTAGTTGGTGTTGGTTTGTGCTAGTCTTGTAGATTTGTTTTGGTACGTGTCGCTGCGACTACCGGTCTTAGCCCCACATTTTCATACGTGCCTTGGCACAATCCATTTCTATACCTTCACCCATTAGCCTCCCTTTTTGTCCTGATTCATGTGCTTTATAGCGAATCCGTATTTGTTGGGGAAATTACTATCACATTAGAATGCATGCATGTTTCATAAGTTGAGTGAGTGTTTCTATTTCTTTCTATCTTCACAAAACTCACCTTTACATAAACTTATGAGTGCTTGAGTGAATCCGCGAGAATCCGACAAGTTGAGCCTTGCAAGATTGAAAGGTATTTGGTTTTTGTCTATACTACGGTATCATGTAAAATCTTGGAATATGAGCTGCGTTTTCTACTTTCCCATGCCTTTGAATTTGTTTTATTGGTACAACTTGGTCATTACTTTGTTATAGATATGGATAGCTTGGGATTTGTATGTGCATTTGACATTAGCTTTGAGTTTTTCATTCACCATTTGTATGTTTGTCTTTGTATGTGTCGAGTGCTTTGCTTAGGGACAAGCAAAGGATTGGTTTGGGGGAGTTTGATGATCACTATTTATACACATATTTTATGCTTCCCTCAATCGCATTTAACTCGATTTACCGTCTTTCCTTGCTTATTTCTATGCTATTTTAGCTAGAATATAGATTATGCCGCTTTTGTTATGTTTTAATGCATATTGGATGCATTTGGAGCTTTTTGAGTAGATATGGAGCATGGCGGAGTAGGATCGTAGAAGCTAGGCACGGAAATCGAGGAAGAAAAGAGAATAAATGAAGGAAAGTGAAGAAATCGAGCTAAATGAAGGTCTGCTCGATCGAGCAGAACAACATTGCTCGACCGAGTCGTGGTCAGGTCTTGCTCGATCGAGTAGAAGGCCCTTGCTCGATCGAGCAAGTCAATATTTCGGCGGTTTTTCATATTTTCCTTAATTTTAACCTAATTAGTAGGATCTTTTGTATTATAAAAAGAAAGTTCATGTTTCTTAATTAGATATACTTTTCATATGCTTTCATATACTTTCTTAGGCTATTGAATACTTTTAGGCTTTAATTCAGAAACCCTAATTAGTTTACTTTTCCTCCGGATTTGATTCATCAAAGACGATTGTCTTCATCGGTATTCTTCAATCTTTCTTAGTTATTTATTTAATTGTCTTCTTGTTCCTTAATTATTCTTTGTTCATCCTTTCATAATTGTTAATCATGTTTACTTTAATTATTATTGTTGTTGTTTATATCGTTATGAGTAGCTAAATTCTTTTCTAGGGTTGAAAGGGGATCTAGGATTGTTAGAAGGGGTAGATTAATTGATTGAATTGCAATTGCATGGTTATCGTTTGATTATCGTTTTAATTCTAGTTGTTTGATTACTGGCCAGGATTAATTAACTAGTCTCGCAAATTAGGATTGACACCGACCGGGTTAAGACTAAGATAGGCTACGATAATTGAATAGAACTCTTTTAATGATAGCGATCGCATGTTAAATTGTAGATCTAAAGGGCATAATTGAATCGACCGATCTTGTGACCTTAGATAACTTTATTGCATGATAGTTGATTTTATCCCTATCCCTGAACAATAATCCTAGTGAACCTGAGACCCTAGACTTTTAATCTCATTGTTTTCAACCTTATTAGTTTGTTATTGCTTATTATTAGTTGTTATTATTATTAGTTGTTATTGTTTACTTTAGTTGTTGTTATTAATTGCAATTGTTTTAGAAACCGCAATCAAAACCCAGAAATTGTTACTTAAGAGACAAACCTAGTTTAACAGATTAGAATACTACCGCCTCCCTGTGGATTCGATACCTTGCTTACCGCGGACTATTAGTTAGTAGTGAATTAGGTTTACTTTGATTAAGGAGACGCGACTTTACCCTTATCAAGGGTCTACAGTAGGTTAGATAGAGTCATGAGAAATCAATATTGGTTAGAGGAATTTGGAGATTATAGTGCTCATTTTCACATTGAGGGGTTATTTGATCATTGTCCTTGTACTGTTGGTGATAAGAGGATTGAATTTGGAGGTAGGAAGAGTTTCAAAAACTTTAATATGTGGGGAAAAGCTGATATGTTTAAGTCTTGTGTAGAAAGTATTTAGAACAAGAGGTATGTAGGTACTAAGATGTTTAGGGGGGTTAAGAAGATGAAGGACTTGAAGCCTGTTCTTCAAAGTCTTAATAAATCTTGTTATTCTGATATAAAGAACGTTAAATATTTCTAGTACTTTACTGGGACGTGTTCAAATGGCAATTGTGGATAATCCTGGTGATCTGGGATTAATGCTTAAAGAAATGGTGTTATCTCAGGAGTTAAGGGAGTTGGTTGCTGCTTGGGGCAGTTATTTGATGCAAAAGGCTAAGGTTAAATAGTCCTTGAAGGGGGATAGTAAAACTGCAAGAGTGATAGTGAATAAATTAATGATGATTGAGGATCATAATGGGAGAATGTGTGTTGATGGTGCTCAAATTTAGGATGTGTTTCTGAATTATTGCATGGGTTTACTGGGTTCTTGTACTAATGGTGATAATATTAATGAAAGGGTGGTGAGGAGAAGGCCTTGTTGTACTAGTGAACATCTGGATATATTGAATAGTCTTATTACAAAGGAGGAGATCAAGAATTGCTTATTCGGTATACCTAAGGACAAATCCCCAGGTCAGGATGGATACACCAGTCAGTTTTATAGAGATGCTTGGGAAATTTTTAGTGACGAAGTATGTGATGCAATAAAGAATGTATTTGATACTGGTAAGATTTTAAAGCAGTTAAATACTACTGTGGTGACTTTGATTCCTAAGATTGATAGGCCTGCAATTGTTAAGCACTTCGACTTATTTCATGTTGCAATGTTATCTACAAGACCATTTATAAATTACTTTGTAACAAACTTGCTAAAGTCCCTCCAGGCATAGTAAGTAAAAATCAGGGAGCTTTTGTTCAAGGCAGGAGTACTCTGAAAAATATCCTTATATGTCAGGATTTTGTAAGGCTAAATAACAGAGGTAATGTATCTCCAAGGTGTATTTTCAAGCTGGACATACAAAAAGCATATGACTCTATTGAATGGCAGTTTATTGATTTGATTTTAGGGGCTTTAGAGTTTCCTGATAAGTTTAGGAAGTTGGTGATGGCTTGTGTCACCTGTACTTCCTTCCCTCTTAATCTCAATGAGGTCCAGTTTGGGTATTTTTCTGGCAAGAGAGGTCTCAGGCAAGGAGATCTAATATCTCCTTTGTTGTTTACAATTTGTATGAAGTACCTTACTAGGGTGATGGAGTATGCCACACGGAAATAATATTTCAGATATCATCCTTTATGTGGAGGATTAAAACTTAACCATTTATTGTTTGCTGATGATTTGCTAATGTTTTGTAAGGGTGATGTTAGATCAATAATGCTACTCTCAGGGCCTTGTCTACTTTCCCTGCTTCTTCTGGTTTAAGAATGAATCCCTCTAAATCTGAAGTTGTTTTCAATGGAGTTAAGGAGAGCGTGAAGGAAAAAATCATTCAGGTTTATGGAATACAGGACGGTAAGTTACCTTTTAAGTATTTGGGAATACTTGTTCAGGCTGGAAGACTGACAAAGGCTAATTGTCATATGTTGATTGAAAAGGTTGTGGATAGAATTCGAGGAATTGGGGCTAGAAAGCTTAATAATGCAGGAAGGCTGGTACTGATTAATTCTGTATTAAATATTGTACATAATTACTGGGCCTCAATCCTTATTCCAAAAATGGCCATCAAGAGAATTGAGGTAGTGTACATGAACTTTTTCTGGGATGGGGGAGCTGAGTATCACAGAGTTCCTTTGGTAGCTTGGCATAAGGTGTGTACTACTAAAAGAGAAGGTGGCCTTGGTATAAAGGATGCAGAATTGTGGAATGTTGAAAATGTGGGGAAGCTAGTGAATTGGATATACACTAAAGCTGACAGACTTTGGGTAATGTGGATAGACATGTTTATCTGAAGGGCATCAACTGGGATGACTATAATCCTTTTCTTGTGTTGAACCATATAGTTATATGATTATGTTTTGATAATAACATGTATGTTTGAATAATGTATTTGCTTGTGCTTGTAATCGTTTGTTTAAGTCTTGATAGATTAAGCATGGTTTGGCACTTAAAGTTATAGCTAGTTTAGCTATAACCTTGATGATTTGTGAAGCAAAGGTGAAGCAAATTTATAAGTCATTGTACTATAACTTTGGAAATGCTGAAGCAAAGTTATAGGTGTTTCTATTATAACTTTGGTGACTATCAAGCTCAAGATGATCAACATACTGAAGGTCTTCAGGACGATTTTGTATGAAGAGCTCGTGATTTGAATGAAGTGATGATCAACATACTGAAGGTCTTCAGGACGATTTTGTAGTATAGGTCGTCGTTCAATAACGGTAATTTCGATAGTAATTTTAGGAAGTAGAGTTATAATTGTTTTAACTATAACCTTACCTACCAAGCTCAACTTTGGAGCTGCGAAATATAATGCGGCTGTTTTGTTCTTTCAAAACGGTTTTGAATTCAGTTTTAAATAATTCTTGTAAAGAAAAGTATTTTTAGCAGACTAAGGTTTAAATTTATTCAGTTTGAATATTATTATGATTTCTCTATTGATTAGTAAAACAATTTATGAGTTGTCATGCTATCTAGTGTTTCATAAATGTTCAAACCTAAACCTTAATTTATCTTATTAAGCCCAACAATGGACTATGGTTTCACGTGGTCAAGGTTTATGGACCGGCTACACTTGTGATTAGCCGTAGGTCCAATTAGGGTTTAAGTAAGTTGTAAACCTAAATATTTTTCTTGTTTCACAAGGGAGGCACATAATTATTAGGGTTTTGAATTTAACCTGATATCTTTCTTGTTGCTCAAGGGAGGCCACAACTAGAGTTAAGGTTTTTAATTAAAACCTATTTTGCCTCTTTACAATAAATACTTATGCATCTCATGCATTTAAAACCAAACTTTTCATACTAGAATTTATATTTTACAAACGTGATAATTATTTTAAGTAAAATCTTTATTTTGCAAAAACCTTTATTTCGAAAAGCCTCACTTATACTCGTGAATTATTATTGATAAAATCGTTATTGGACAATAGTGCTAGATTTATTTCTTATACATTCAATTGTGTGAACACCAAGAACAATCAAAAACACTTTCTTATTAACGTAAGATAGAATCGAGTATTTAACGATACTCAACTTTGAATCGAGTATTTAACGATACTCAACTTTGAGTTACGACTAGAGTTAGTTGTACGAGTGGGTTGATAATTTTTTAATCCATAGAAAGGTACCAAAATGATTAATCGAGAAATAATGGACGTAGGTTTCGAGTTGTGAAACGGAACCACTTCAAAATCCCTTGTGGCACTTTCTCTTTTATTTGTTTACGTATTTTGTTATTTACATACACCCTACAAGTAATTAGTTGGGTTGAATTTAGTTAATAAATTCAAAACACATATTACTTTACACGCTTATACGGACAATCAAAAAAGTAAGCATACTTTATTTATACTCAATTCACCCCCCCCCGCCTTGAGTATTTGGGATCAATAGACTCTTCAATTGGTATCAGAGTCTCATACTCTTAATTCCTAACAACATAGAGACTAATCCAATTGATTTTATTTTTTGCCTATTTTAATTTTTTTTATCTCGTGTGAAATGGAATCCAAACACCTAAAAGCCCATGTCTTTGAAAGGGAAAAACTATGGTCTTTGGAAGAACATGATGACTCACTATATCAAGGGACATGATTAGGAATGTTGGAAGATCATCCAAAACGGTCCTAACAAAATAATAGTTGCATATGAAAACGGCACAACCTATGAGAAAGACGAAAATGACTATATTGAGGCTGACTATACTGAGTTTGATAGATTCTCGTCTTGTAGTACGACCAAGAAATATGGGATGGTATTGAACTTGCATAAAAAGGTAATGCCTTTGTGAAAAAGTATAGGATTGATGTACTCATCCAAAGGTATGAACTCTTCTCAATGGAGAAGAATGAATCAATCAACAGTCTGTCTGCACGTTTTTCAAGTATAACAAATGAACTCTGAAATCTTGAGAGAAAGTTCGATTATGAGGATATCGTAAGAAAAGTCTTTAGAAGTATCTCTAAAAGATGGACATCCAAGGTGACTGCGATTGAAGAAGTAAGAGATCTCACTCTTCTAACCTACGAAGAGCTAATAGGTTCTCTCATGGCACACGAGCACCAACTCAACAAGACTGATGAGGATTTTAGCAAAGGTAAAGGTGTAGCTTTGTAAGCCAGTGATAGTGAAGATGATATAGAAGATGAGACTGTTTTGCTTGCAAGGCATTTTAAAAAGAACTTGTTTAAAGGAAAACAATCTAAGTTTAACAACAACAAATCTTTTAACAAAAAGTCTAATGACTCGAAACCCTCATTTACCAATAAAGGATGATTCAAATGTGGCGAGACAGACCCCATGATCAAAGACCATCCCACATGGAAGACGATTAAAGATAAAGCAAAACGGGACAAGACTAAAAAGGAATTCAACCAAGCCATGCTAACATCATGCAGGGGAGAGCTCGACATTGAAGATGACGAATAATCCAATGATGAGGAGGTCGCAAATATCTGTCTAAGCAACATTAGTCTTGACCTAATAACTGACAGTGATGATGAGTCTAGCAACTCAAGATCAGAATTTTGCTTGATATGAGAATCAGACTCAGAAAGCGAAACTGACGAGGTAAGCTTTATCCGTCTTAAAAAGTAATTTAAAAATATACCTAAGAATGCTATCATAGATTACTTTGAGCAAACTCTTGATCAACGTCGTGAACAAAGTCTTGAAATAGACGAATTAAAAGAGCAATTTTTTACATTGCCAAAGAGAATCAATTTCTAGAAGCCAAAACAAGAAAGTTGAATTCTAAAGTTATGGCTAATTCAGCTACAACTTATGAATCCACAAATGCTGAGAAAATAGTTCTTGAGTCTAAAGTTATAGCTAATGAAGCTATAACCTCAGAGCTAAAACTTAATATTAAACATCTCGAGGCCAAGGTTATAGTTAATGAAGCTATAACCTTATAGTTGAGAAAAGTCAATGAACTTCTTAAATCTGAGATAAAAGCTAAAGACATTAAAATCTCAGATAAAAAGAAGAAAATTGACTCTTCATATCAGCAACTAAACGAAATTAAAGCTCAAATAAAAGATATCAAGAAACAACACTCAGATGTAGTTTTGATTCTTAATAAACACTTTCAAGACTTTTGTAACAATATTGGAAAGTAGTTCTTCTAAAAGTATAGAGAATGACCACCCGACTATCAAAAAGAAATCAACTCTCTAAAAAATCTACTTATGCATGCTAGGAAAGTTCATGACAAGTGGGAAGGTAATACAACTGTGTTAAATTTCTAAACTGAACAATCTGACAATAATATGAAAATCAGACTAGGTCATGAATGTTATGGGCGTAGGGATCACTCTAAATGCAAATCTACTCCTTCTGAACGTCACTTCAGAAAAAGAAAATATGTCAATTTGCATAAGTATCTAATTTGCTACTATTGTGGTCATACGAGTCATCTTATAGAAGACTGTCTCAAACACACAAAAGATCTAAATAAAAACATGAACTTTGTCAGAGGCTCTAACACACAAGAGGAAGAGGATATGTGTCCTAATCCTTGATCCCTTGTAGAAGAAGTCATAAATAACGAACATCGATGGTTCTACGATATGACGTTTTCCTATAAGTAGAAATTCATTTTGCCTAAGGAAAGGCAACAACCCAAGAGGCAACCATCAGATGAACCTAGACAACACTAAAAGACCAAGACATCTCCAAATAGACCCAACCCTAAGAAAAATATAATAAGACAAGTTTGGGTTAGAAAAGATATGATATTTAGGGTAACTAACATTAAAGGACCCAACCTCGCTTGGGTACCAAAGAATTGTATTTAAATTATCTTGCAGGTGGCTGTGAAAGAAAATAACTTATGGTACCTTGATAGTGGTTGCTCAAGGCACATGAGCGGAAATAAAAACTTATTTCTTTCACTTGATCCTATTGATGGAGGTAAGGCCACCTTTGGAAACAACAAGAAAGGTAAAGTCATTGGTGTTGGTAAGATTAGTGTATCTTCTTCTCATTCAATTAGTGATGTGTATTTAGTAAGTAGTCTCAAGCATAACCTACTCAGTATATCTCAATTATGTGACAAAGGTAACAAAGTTGTTTTTCACTCAGATATTTATCGCATCTTAATTTAAGGTACTAGTAAGGTTATACTTGAAGGACATCATAAACGGAATGTATATATGATTGGTTTGAATGATGTTCATATTAAATCTTTTACATGCATGAAAGTAACGTTAGATGATCCTTGTCTATGGCACAAGAGATTTGGTCACATCAGCTCCCCTATCTTGAATAAGCTCAAAAGATGGGACTTGGTTGAAGGCTGGCCTAAAATCAATGATGTGATTACCATGTTGACTGGTGAATTTGATATGGAGTGGGGATGAAATATGAGTATGGAATGTGATGAATTTGATATGAATGGTGATGAGATATGAGTATAACATGTTTGAATGGAGTATGTTTTTGATTTAATTGATATTGATATGTTGAGATGATGATAACATGTAAGTGGTTGTGAATTATGGTCTTTTATGCGATATAAGGTATGTGGATGAGTGGTAATTTCTGTGGTAACAAAAATCTGAATTGTATGAAGTTCGATATTGGATGTCCGTCTTTAAATTGTCGTAACTTGAGTTCTAGACATGATATTGATGTAATTCTAAGTGGAGGTGATAGCTTGTCCTGTTTCTGTTCTAACGGTAGGTCATTAGCCGGAATTGACTTAGAGTTGAGGGAGATATGTGCGTTTTACGAAACCTGGTCATTGCTGTGAAATCCGTCGCACTCGACCGAGTGCATTTGGGAACTCGATCAAGTGAAGGGTACTTGACCGAGTGCACTTTGCACTCGACCGAGTATCTTAAATTTTGAATTCTTGATGGTTACAGGGGTGTGTACTAGACCGAGTACAGTGTGTACTCGACCGAGTGCGTCGTACTCGACCGAGTAGAGTGTGTATTCGACAGAGTGTCTTGTATTCGTGTGTGTTGAACTCGACCGAGTGGCTTCGTCACAGTGGGTGAGTTGTGAATCTGTTTTGTCAATGTATTGTTGTGTTAAGTTATGTACTTAATTGTTCCGTATTTAGAATAGGTGGAGGAGGCGTCATCGTGATGCGTCATAATGTAACATGGATATGTGTTTGAATATATATTGGTCTTCGTGAATGAGTTTGACGGGTTTTATAAAGCGAATATTGTTCCCTATGATTGTGTGGTTTCTAAGAGAGGTACATATGGTCATAAATAATTAAGATGGATAAATTTATGAGCCTTGTGAGCGGGAGAATCAGTTTTGTGATATGAGATGCTTAATGATTGTTGTGTGTGGAGCAATATGTAGAGTTGTGTGCGTATATGGTCGAATAATAATGCGATACTGTTAATGTATTAAATGAGGATTTATAAGAGAGATATAAATGGTTATAATGGGAATATGAGCTAAATACTGAGCAAAATAAGAATGTATTAGTTGATTGAGGAAAATGTGCGGCGAGGAGCGATATAAGAGAATGTAATGATGATGGTACCTAGAGAGATTAGTTCGCTTGATGTGTAAATGAGACTTGGATGTAATTGTTTTTCTAGACATTCGGGTTATTAAGAGAAGATTCTGGCGATGAAATACTTTGGGAAGTATGATATGAGGTAAGCATGGTTTTGAGGTATGCTAAGGATAGATGATTATAAAATGTGATGAGTTTTGTTTATTGTATGAGCTTGTTAGTAGCAAATTAAGGAAAATAGTGTGATAAAGAAATTGATTATGGCGTATGATTAGAAGGGAGTGGCGACGTGTTGTTGAGTTTGGAATCTTGAAGTAATAAGAAGGTAGTCGTTATTAAGGGACTAGATAGTGAGAGTGAACCTTCGGGATAATGAGTAATTGTAATTGGTGTGAACTAGAAGAAGTATAAATAGCGAATTGGTAAAGCAAAGGAGTAATTGAAATAATAGAATAGCGTAAATGGAATGATAATTATGAATTCATGAAGTGATTTGTATTGGAATTATGAATTGGAAAGAGACAAGTGGAAGAGGAATATTTGGAGGATTATATATTGGGGTAAATATTAGAGATGCAAAGGGCATCGTTCAATAAGAAATAAGAAGGGAAGGTGGTTGTAGCTTCGAATGAGAAGATGGACGATGTTGTGATAAAAGAATATGATATATATTGGCGAATAATCATTTGTGGACATTTAGTGGTTAATAATCGAAGAGAATGTTGTGGAAAGTTTGGTGGAATCATTTATGGCTTTGGAAATACTCTGAGTTGTTGCTTGTGTGAGATGTATTGGTATTTGGTGAGGTATTGATAGAATATCGTTATTATAGAATTTGGCGGCCGGAAGTGTTGGGTTGATGTAATGGAGAGACAAGAGATTTAAAATGAGAAATTAGGAATGAATATCCAGATAGAGTTGTTAGTTATTAGTGGAACCTTTCATGAAGATGTAGGACTAAAATAAGAATGAGAGCTATTTAAGTCTCAAAAGGGAATGCGAGAGCTTATTGTTGTTAAATTTGGTAGCTATCTTGAGATAATGGTTTTAGTACCTTGTGGCTCGTTTTGAGGGGAGTGATGCGTGGATAGAGGAAGACTAGTCGTGGTTGGAGTTGAGAAAGTTATAAGGAGACTATAATATTAACTGGACGATTGATATAGTTGAGTGAAGAGGTAGTTTCAAAGGTAATGGCTTTGGCGTTTGTCTTCATGTTAGCAGGGAGAATGATGAATTATAATTGTGTGGGATATATGTGGGTCTAGCTTCCTTGTTAAGATTATTTTGGTTAATAATTGTACGTTACTCGTGTAGTTAGTCAGTAATCTAAGATGTGATATCAGTAACATGTGTCTGTCGGGTTAGGACATCTTTAGCATGAGTTTTATAAGTATGACTAATTAACTCTTTAATTAGTTATCTTAGATCTAGTGCATGCAAACAAAACGAAACAAAATAGAGAAGAAAATTGATTTCCTCATATTGCTTTAGGATGTGATAGGGCACAAGAATAGGACTACTTCATATTCTTGTTCTTGAGCTATTCAATCAAGGGATGAACTTCCTATGCTCCAACTGTAGAAGCACTTTGTTTTGGATGCACCTAGACTATCCCAAATCTCCACTTATTTTATAATACTAGATAAAATAAATGGATCCCTTAAAACATGTATCTAATATGTTCATTACTACCTTTAGTAATAATATGAGGTTATTAGATTTTTGATGAACTTAGTTTAAAGCACAACTTATTCAAGTTGTAGTGTGAGAAAGATGTGTATAGGAGAATCATATAAGAATCTATATCTATACAATAATATAAAAAGGGTAGATTGAGTAGTATTAAAATGCAATGTGGCAACCTCATAAGCCTTCATCCATTGTTTTTACATACATTAGTACAATAACACTACCGACTCTTCTAATTCCGAAATATATTAACCATCACCTTATTCAACTCTCACATTAACTTTGCAATTAATTGTTATCACCATAAATATTTTATAAAATAGTTCATTATCTACAACCATCTATACAATAATATAAAAAGGGTAGATTGAGTAGTATTAAAATGCCATGTGGCAACCTCATAAGCCTTCATCCATTGTTTTTACATACATTAGTACAATAACACTACCGACTCTTCTAATTCCGAAATATATTAACCATCACCCTATTCAACTCTCACATTAACTTTGCAATTAATTGTTATCACCATAAATATTTTATAAAATAGTTCATTATCTACAACCATTTGAATGCCAAAACCTCATAAGTCTTCATCCATTGTTTTACATACATTAGTACACTAACACTACCGACTTTTCTAATTCCGAAATATATTAACCATCACCCTCAACTCTCATATTAACTATGCAATTAATTGTTATCTTCATAAATATTTTATAAAATAATTCATTATCTACAACCATTTGAATGTCAAAACCATCACCCCAATCATCTCCCATACTAATTTTACAATTATTTTCATCACTATAAAGATTATATAAAACAACTCATTATCTAAAACCCTTTGAATGTCAACTTTTGAATGTGTTTATTTCTTAATTATTATTGATGTCACCAAATTTTAATGTACTGATAAGTGAATATTTGTATGGTTTTAACCCCCAGTTTAGCTCGGTTTTGTATGTCATTTGAGCTTTGTTAAGCCACTTTATGAGCTAATATCGTCTTCTAGGTGAATTCCTATGTTCTAACCTGTTTTGTAGGGAAAGTGACGTTTCTACGCCCTTTTTCTATATTCTCGAGCATTTGCCTAGAACCCGACGATTTGAAGAAGCAACCTTCCCCAAGTGAAAGGCATTTCAAGAAGGTTCACTAATTCAAAAGAGAGAAGAAGCAAAGACGGTTTCGTAGTTGTTGGAAGATCAATCAATTAGACGGGAGAATTCATCGCTTTACATCATACCCTATCAACAAACCCGATTGTATAAGTCAAGGGGGATGTTGGAAGTCAAGTCAAGCAAAGGAAGATGAAGCGTTAGTCAAGAGCTTCTAGATGACAACTTACCCGATCGGGTAAGTGTGTACCCGATCGGGTATGTGTGCTGCTTCGAGCATTGCGGCTCCTTCATCCTATTTTTGACCTATGTGTTTAATGCCCGACCTCTTCTCCACGAAACCCTAATACTATAAATAGATGCTCTAGCCCTCATATCATATCATCCATCTCTTCACACAACATCTCTTCTCTTCTTACATTTCTCTTTAGTTTAGTTCTTCTTCTTTCTTAGTTTAGTTTAGTTTTAGTTTTCTCTAGTTTAGTTTAGTCTAGTTCTAAGTTTTCTTCAATTGTAGTTGTTCTAGTTGTAATTGGAATTCAAGTTTCCGGGTTTGCATTTCCTATTCAAGTTCTTATTCCATTTCAATCTTTGCTCATCCTTTTCGGTAATCTTTATTCTCGTCTTTACATTATAGTTTCATTTTCTTTTAGTATTTCCTTTATCATGTTTATCATTCTTAGTTTTATAATCTTAGTTTCCTTTTCATTGTTAATCATGCATAAGTAGTCACCCTTCTAGGGTGTAGGATAGCCATGTTAGATTAATTAAAAGATGATAATTGGATAAAAGAAATTGTGCCTTTAAAACGTTGTGTCTATGCATGTTTGGATTGTAACGATAGTTATCGACTTTTGGCCAAAATCATTTGACTAGTGTGGAATTCTTTTCCAAGGTAGATATACGAGATTTGAATAGACAAAGCATGACATAGTGGATTAAGACCTAGTAAATCGCACTAAAAGCCTGCTAGACCATCTGATCTATGATTGTAATGAACACACCATTCTTACGAACGCTCAATGAATTATTTGCATATCTTAAATCCAATTTCATCAATATATTAATCTACATGTGTGAACCTACTTCTCTAGATTCTTTTCTTTATTGCATTGTTATTATTTAGTAATTAGTGAGAAACATTTGCCAATCGTCCAAGGTAGAGTTCTAACCACAACTATTCACAAGTATCTCCCGTCTCCCCGAGATCGACCCCTTACTCCCCTAACTGCATTTATCTGTTGTTAGCCTAGTCTGGGTTATTTATCTTTGATTTGGGTACGCGATAAACCCTATCAAATTTTGGCGCCGTTGCCGGGGAGCACGGTTTTGTTTATTTGTGATTAGTAGAGTTTTACCTTGTCTTTTTCTTTTCTTCTTTTCTTTTGTGTCAAGGAACACTTGTTCCTTGAGATTTTTCTCACTTTTTCCTTGTAGTGTAGTGACTCTTTTCAAGTAATAGGAAAATTTTCTTTCAAAAGGATTGCTTTATTTTTTTTCTCTCAATGACTATCTATTTCCAACCACCACAATGCGAGAATGAACCTTTCCATGAATACCTCGACCGATTTTATAGCTATTCTAACCATATTATCTCTCTTGGGTATACCCTTGATGAGACCTATATGAGAGATGTCGTGCTTCATGGAATGCTCATTAAGTGTCATAGCCTGGCTATGCAATTGAGTGCTGGAATGTTTTATCAGAAGAGAGGAAAGGAACTTTGGATTTTCTTGGATTTTATGGCATCCCAATCTCTGGATGAAACGCACCGGCGGTTGAGAATCCAAGAGCAAATCAATGAAATCAGGGCTCAACTTCAAATACTCAAAGGGCAAAAGGAAGAACCCACGTTTAAAATTTGTAAGCCAATCAATTTTCCTTATGCTTTTTCAGCCCCCCCATGTGAGTCTATTTTCTCCTGTGCTTTTTCATGTCCCCCATGTGAGTCTAATTCTCCCCAATCATATGAATTAATAGATGACGATGATGATGGTCCAACCTTTTCTATTGAAAGTCACTCTAGTGTCGTTCCATTTGACAATTTTGAGACCCCCATTATTGATATTGACCATATGGTAGCCGAGACTTTAGACAAGGATGTTGTTAAGCACATTTGTGACTCCAATGGAGAGTTGTCGATCGAGTCATCAAATTTCTTTGAAAATCCCTTCGCTAAAGATATTCCATATTTATTTGAAAGTGATACGGGTTTTGTGAACGTAGCTTTGAAATTAAGTGGGATCAACAACCCATTTTTGATTCCCAATCCTTTGATTCACCCTACCCCCAATTAGAGTCCACTAACGATATTTTGGGAACTAATTGTTTGTTCCATGATCTTAAACATTTTACTCCATCTCTCACTGACGAGTGGAGCAGTTCAGTGGTCATCTATGAAGTTTGTCATGTGCACAATGATAAGATATATCAATTCTTACCTTCAATATTTTATGCCTATATCTTGTCAATTGCTTACATATGTTTTTGTATAGCCCATGCGTAGGTATATGATCGACTTCTAAGGGCATTGACATGCTTTTTAAGGCACAAAGAATGATTTTCATTAATAAAGAGTCTAGCAAGACTTTAAATTGCGCTTCTCGGGAGGCAACCCGTGTTCCTTTTCTTTTTGCATTTTTATTTTTGTATTCCCTTTTTTGTTGTTAGGATTTATTTTGCAGATGAAAGAGTTTTTGAAGAATCTATAAAGACCTTCCTTGTCAAGTCCAAAAGACTAGCTTGGGGGAGTCCGCGCTGACTAGTAAGCTTCACTCTTCTTTCATTTTTCCTTTTCCCCATTAAGCATCTCATTGCATATTTTGTCTTTGTGCTCACATTGAGGACAATGTGATGTTTAGCTTGGGGGAGGGATTGCATTTTCCCATTTTGCATTTTAGTTTATCATTTTTCAAATTTTGAATAAAAGAAAGAGAAGATTTTTGAGAAAATTTAAAAAATTTCTGAACACAATTGAATGCTTTTCATGCTTTGCTTGCTTGTTTACTATGCTATCATGTTACATTTCCCAAACTTAGAGCTTTCAAAAGATAATGATTCAATATTTATTGAATTTTGCATACATGGGGAAGTCTTGTACACAGTAGGCATGGAATGAATCTATAGATGAGTACGCTTGATCTTGACATTTGGCAAGTTACATATATTGTAAGGTAGAACCTCCTTAGACTGGTACATCTATACCCAGTCTCATTTAGGTGTGTGTAGTTCTCCTTGTGATGTGTGTCATGTCAAAACGCATAAGTATGGTTCTCATTTCATTTCTATAAGCATTGCATTCATGATTCACTAAGATTTGAAGCCTTTTTCACTTTGAATTACACCTCAAAATTAACCCCTTCATACAAATGCTTCACAAATAGCTACATACAAAAACTGCCTACCTTTTGAGCTAGTAGCTAGACTATGGTGTATGGGTGCTCTTTTGAGAAGATTTGTTCTTATATGACAAAGTGAATTTGGGAGAACGAAAATGTACAAGAAGTGATGTTATGTTCAGAAAAGAAAAAAAATGAATGAAATAGAAAAAGAAAAGAAAAAAGAGAAATCGAAAAAGAAATAAAAAAAAAAAAAAAAAGTTGTGAGTATCTCCTCAAAATGTCAATTCAATCAATATAAGGAGTTTACCCTTGTGTTTCGTGTGTAATAAGCCAAATTGTTTCTTCTGGCTTCGTTTTTTTGTCTTTTGGGAATTGACCGAAAGTTTGGATTGAGTATTCATTTATCATTGGTCAGTTGCTAGCTCACTCTAAACTTCACATGACCATAACTGTTTGTCCACCTTTCACCCATTTCCCAAAGCCTTCTTCCTATTTTTCCGGCTTCTTTTCTATGTGCATTATGATCTTTGACTTGTGTTTTGAATTGTTTACCATATTAGACTGCGGACACATTTTCATAAGTCGTAGATAGGTGAGTGTCTCAAAAATATTTACACATAAAGAAATCACCTTTTACATACATGAGTGTTCGAGTGTACCGTGAGAGTCCATTTGTCAAAAGATCATGCAAGAGCCAAAAATCTATAGTGAAATTCTTTGTGCTACGCCGTTATGTAAATCTCAGCCATGTTTATGTATCATTCTTGCCCACGTTGTTTTTGGGTTATGATTCATTATGTTTCCAAAGTTTTACGTTGAGATTTGTTTCTTGATGGTGTAGTAGCCAATGCTTGCAACCCTTGTCCTGGTAGTGTTTGTTATGTTTGCTTGAGGACAAGCAAAGGTTTAGCTTGGGGGAGTTTGATAAGTGAATATTTGTATGGTTTTAACCCCCAATTTAGCTCGGTTTTGTATGTCATTTGTGCTTTGTTAAGCCACTTTATGAGATAATATCGTCTTCTAGGCGAATTCCTATGTTCTAACCTGTTTTGTAGGGAAAGTGACGTTTCTACGCCCTTTTTCTATATTCCCGAGCATTTGCCTAGAACCCGACGATTTGAAGAAGCAGGCTTGACCAAGTGAAAGGCATTTCAAGAAGGTTCACTAATTCGAAAGAGAGAAGAAGCAAAGACGGTTTCGTAGTTGTCGGAAGATCAATCAATTAGACGGGAGAATTCATCGCTTTACATCATACCCTATCAACAAACCCGATTGTATATGTCAAGGGGGATGTTGGAAGTCAAGTCAAGCAAAGGAAGATGAAGCGTTAGTCAAGGGCTTCCAGAAGACGATTTACCCGATCGGGTAAGTGTGTACCCGATCGGGTATGTGTGCTGCTTCGAGCATTGCGGCTCCTTCATCCTATTTTTGACCTATGTGTTTAATTCCCGACCTCTTCTCCACGAAACCCTAATACTATAAATAGATGCTCTAGCCCTCATATCATATCATCCATCTCTTCACACAACATTTCTTCTCTTCTTACATTTCTCTTTAGTTTAGTTCTTCTTCTTTCTTAGTTTAGTTTAGTTTTAGTTTTCTCTAGTTTAGTTTAGTCTAGTTCTAAGTTTTCTTCAATTGTAGTTGTTCTAGTTGTAATTGGAATTCAAGTTATCGGGTTTGCATTTCCTATTCAAGTTCTTATTCCATTTCAATCTTTGTTCATCCTTTTTCGGTAATCTTTATTCTCGTCTTTACATTATAGTTTCATTTTCTTTTAGTATTTCCTTTATCATGTTTATCATTCTTAGTTTTATAATCTTAGTTTCCTTTTCATTGTTAATCATGCATAAGTAGTCACCCTTCTAGGGTGTAGGATAGCCATGTTAGATTAATTAAAAGATGATAATTGGATCAAAGAAATTGTGCCTTTAAAACGTTGTGTCTATGCATGTTTGGATTGTAACGATAGTTATCGATTTTTGGCCAAAATCATTTGACTAGTGTGGAATTCTTTTCCAAGGTAGATACACAGGAATTGAATAGACAAAGCATGACATAGTGGATTAAGACCTAGTAAATCGCACTAAAAGCCTGCTAGACCATCTGATCTATGATTGTAATGAACACACCATTCTTACGAACGCTCAATGAATTATTTGCATATCTTAAATCCAATTTCATCAATATATTAATCTACATGTGTGAACCTACTTCTCTAGATTCTTTTCTTTATTGCATTGTTATTATTTAGTAATTAGTGAGAAACATTTGCCAATCGTCCAAGGTAGAGTTCTAACCACAACTATTCACAAGTATCTCCCGTCTCCCCGAGATCGACCCCTTACTCCCCTAACTGCATTTATCTGTTGTTAGCCTAGTCTGGGTTATTTATCTTTGATTAGGGTATGCGATAAACCCTATCATGTACATCATTCAACTTCCAAGCAAATTAGTGTTATTAAGCATTTCCTCTTTTTTGAATGTCAACTTTTGAATGTGTTTATTTCTTAATTATTATTGATGTCACCAAATTTTAATGTACATCATTCAACTTCCAAGCAAATTAGTGTTATTAAGCATTTCCTCTTTAACATTGTTTCGTTGTTTTTTTCTAAAAGAGTCATGTGATGAGTACAAATTTGAGTAGTTTATATGACTTCGTTGAATTTTGTATGATCAATTACTAATTTGTGTATTATTTTTTATTTTTCCTATATTGTGTAGGCGGTAATGAAGACGCTTTGATAAAGTCCGTAGGCTTAGCTAACTAACAACGTCATGTAGTGGTAAATTTAGATTTTACCCAATTAGTAAGTTCAATCTTCCATTCTGTTTGAATTTTTTTTGCGTAATCAAATTATAAAATTAATGGAAGTTAAATTTGAAGATGATAAAAATTTTAGGATAAAAATATGTATTAATGATAGATATCGAGTTTTATTTGATCTTCGTTCAATAAACAACTTTATAATTGCTAATTTTCTAGGAGAGTCAATTGATAAACATCTTTGCTTGTATTCCTTTAATATTATGGGATTATAATTTACCATATATAGTTGAATGTCCTATATAAATACCTAGATAGATACATTATACATACATTTATACCCCTCACAAATGGACCATGTCGATCTCATTTTTGCGCCTAATCTCATATTACACCTTTTTTTGTTTTCTTTTTCATTTACCATTATTATCTTACCACATATTATTATCATTTATATTATTTAGACGATAGATCATTCAAAAGGATACAAGAGTTAAAAGTCAAAATTAGACCAATCATATATCTCAAAAATGGATAACGTCTCATTTTTTTGTACCTAATCTTCTAGTATTCCCTTTTTTTCCCATTTACCATTATTATCTTATACAAAATGTCATTTATATTATTTAAAAACGTAGATCAGTCTAAGGAAATGAGAGTAAAGTGTAAAAATTGGGTCGATCATCATAATTTGCACCAATCATGGATTTATGTGTGAAAGCAAGACTTTGTAAGTTATGATAACTTTATTATTATCATGTAATTATAATTAGTTAAAAAGTGGTATATAACTTGACCAAAGTAGAGGATGGTGGAATTGAAATTGACCAACTTAAATGAAAACATGAATTTTCAATTAAAATATTGGCATCTCTTCGAAGTAATATGTATTATTATTAATTGTACTTTTTATATGTTGTGCATTTGTATATTTTATAATAATTAATGGCTAAAGATGGTGGTATTACTGTTTTCTTTTATAGATTTTAATAGTAGAAGTTCAAATTTAGGAAGTTTAACACTTGACAACGTTGTTAATTAGTGAATTGATAATCAAATTGTATATTCAGATTCTAATATTTTGTATCTCAAGATCTATTAAGCCTAGGCTCATGCCTTAACTTTATACAACTATCTTCTTCTCCTTTTGTCCATTCGAACAATGAATTATAGGGGATGATAATGACACTACCGTTTTTGATAATGTCACTCAAATACAAGCGAATTATGAGAGTATCTTACTATTCACTCTCTCATAATTTGAATGTCATTAACTAAAAGAGTTGTGGCGTTATCATCGCCCTAAATTATTATCCACATAAATATATTATTGCTCACACGTGGCATTTTTTACAAATTCCGCTTATTTCGACTTATAAAAAAATAGTGGTTGGTAATAAAGTAAACAACACAACACAAAACATAGAACATTGTCTACAAGTTAATTA